>JASSUY010052590.1:43803-69785 GCA_032466535.1 Forpus xanthops | reverse complement strand
CGGCCCCTCCGCGGCGGGGCGCGGCAGCACCGCGCTGGGGCTCCGCGGTGCGACAGCGCCATCTACCGACCTCCCGGCGTGGTGCTGAATGGCGGCGGCGCGGAGCACAAAGCGGGGCCGGGGACAAGGGGCAACGCTCGGGTTGGGGGGGGCAGAGAGCGCTTCGAGCATCGCCGGTCGCTAGTAAGGTCAGGCGAGGGGCCCCATCGCCTCCTCCAGCACAGGTTCAGCGGCCCGGGAGCTCCCACCTCGTGTCGGAGTGGTGGAAGTGTTGTGTCGGGCAACTCGCTTGTTTTCCCGCTGAAGGAGTGTGTTTTTGTCAGCGCCTGCTTCCTTGTCACGTATTTATGTACCTGATCTCAGTCCCTTAACCCGAGGATCCGATGGGTTAAAAATCTGTTTGTTTACCCTGCAGAGCATGAGGCTCTGGCTCGGGAACTAAGCGGATCTCTAACTCTGGTTAGGAACACCGGCTCTGACCAGAGGAGGTAGAGCCCAGGCACCCCTGGGAACTGGTTAGCTTTCACATGTAAAGTGTGTATCTGAACAAAGGGGTTTGTACTGACTTTATAGTGATGGTGACTGGGAAACATCTCTATCTCAGCTGGTTTGCTACTGAACCAATCCACCAGTGTAACTGTCTTGATCTCAGCTCTGCAGTGAACTGGGGTGATGGAGCAACTACAAATTTAGGCCATTTTTCACACAGTTTTTCATTTTGGCTAGCAATGCACTGGGTGTCGGGCTTACTTGAGAGGATCCAGTTGTCCAGGGTCAGCAGTTTGAGAGTCAGCAATCACTGTAGCATGAGTAGGTGTTCTGTTATTCCCAGCTGTGCACTCTCGCAAAAGATGAATATCCCCAGGCTATCCCTTAAATGTGGAGGTGTCCTCAAATCCAATTCATTGCAGAGCACCATCGCCAAAACCACAGAGAACCCCAGCCTGGTGAGCTCATCCACCTTTATGCTCTTGCTTTGCAGCTGCGTGAGCCAGACTTGAAGTGTTTCTGTCTGGAAACTAGTGACTGATGCAGCTGTCGAGGGCCTTGCTTCTGATTTAATGTGACACCAAGACTGGGAAACAATAATAGTCCAGCTTTTTCCTGCAGCAGTGAAACCATGGTTGGCTGTGATTGGTATTTAAAATGCCACTCCTGGAAGTGTGGTATGTCTCATTCAAAGCTGTCCTCTTGCAAGGAGTAATGTTAAGGTATTTTCTCTTGAGTATAATTGATCTGTATCTCTCTTCTCGGATGTAGCACAAACTGCACTGGGTTGCTAGAGCTTTGAATGTTGTGATTTGCACTTTAGGAGTTCCCACTGGGGAGGAAGTGTTCTGGCTGTTTGGTTATCATTTTGTTCCCCTGCCTCACTGTACTTCTGCATTTCTTTTTGTACAGGTTTTTCCTGTGCTTTTGCTGTCTATTCTTAATCTAAAGAGAGATATTTAAAATATATTATTTTTTTAAATAGGAACATTTAGTATTAAGCGTTTATAAAACAAGAGCAAAGCATCTTCTAGGAGTAGAAAATATGACCTAATGCACATGGTTTGCTTTTTTAATGGAAAAGTACTTTTTAATATATTAGTTACATTTTGAGGTGGATATGGCAGCAGTGTGGGCTTTTAGGGGAAAGGATTGCACTCTTTAGAGTATTAAACTGAACGGGTGAGGAACTGGGGCTTGCAGATTTCCACCACAATTCTGAAATTCCCTGTCTGAAAATGTGTAATGAAATCTCTGCCCTGTTCTGATAGCAGTGAAATAGTTCCAGGGCTGGCAGTCCAGCTGCCATGTGAGCACTGGAGACTGATGAGAAGTGCTTGGAGGAAAATGTAGCTCCATGAAAGCTGATTCGTCTTCCTTGTATCGAGACCTGCAGACCTTGGTCTGTGGATGGCTCTTCCTCTGGGAGCAGGAATCATCTGGAATTATTCCTGTTGGAGTAACTTGAGCTGACCAGAGGTGAGGCTTTCCTAAGCCCTCGAGTATCTCCAGAGAGAAGATAAAAGACATCCGTTGCCTGAAAGTGGCCAGTGACTCTCAAAAGAATTTGGCTGGACTTCACATCTGCCTGGTTGTGAACCTGCCTCACCCCACACATTCTGAAATTTTTTGCTTAACCCTTTGTTTTTGTCTCTATCCTAAAGGTGAGATAAATGTAAAAATTCCTCTTATAGTGACCCCTTCAGTCTTGGCTGAAGGACTCAACTTTCCCCACAGCTCTCCACTTCAGTCACCCATCAGATGGCATGCACAGAGCCCTGAGGACTTGGGTCTTCAGGAGAAAGCAAAGAGCTGAGTGAGGATTGGAGTCCTTCCAGTTCCATCAGAGTTTCCTCTGGCTAAGGACATAGGCATTTGGCTACAAATGAATTCAGTTTAGTTTTCACCCTTAGAATGATGCAAACTCCCCAGAAAGATAGATTTATATATTTTTTCTCCTCGCTAACACAATCACAAAATAATACAAACTTCTCCCCACAAAGTGTTGATTGTTCTGTAATGAAATCGTAAGTAATTTTGTAGTCGCTTTGGGGAAAAAGCAGAAACTGTTCTTAGCACCTGCTGTATGATATCACAAAGCTACTGCTCATAATGATTCTAATATGTGAAGGCAGTTGCATAATATCATCATATTACAGTTTGTATAAAGGAAAAAAAAAAAAAACAGGGACAAGAGATTGCCAGTAGAAACTCTTCACGAGTGCTATTTTTTTCCTCATTGCTGTTCCTCTGTCTCAAAATATCTTTGCATTTTCCTTGTCAGAGTCTGTAGGTTGCATTGGGGGAAATAACAGGCAGCAAATAATGAAAAGGGAAGGGGGGAAAAAAATCATCATGTTTTAAAAAAAATGCATTTTTCTATAGAAGCTAATGTTCTATAAAGAGATGCAAAAGGAAGAGAGAAAGATACTAGATAGCACAGCTGCATTGAATTGCAAGACAGCTGGAATTTTTCAATGTAACCAGATTTTAGATGAGTTTTCTTTTCATTTCTCTATAATAAGATCTTTGTAAACCACAGTCCTAAACAAAATCTTGGTGATGATGAAAATAGGGAAGAGCAGTGCTGCTTGTGCTGTGTGTGACAGTCAAAATACAAGGCCACATCCTTAGTAGCTCTAAACCTGTGTCAGCAGAGCTGTGCAATTTCCATTGCCTGCAGAAGCCGCCACCTTGCAGGCGTGGAGGTGTAAGGATTGTGGCATAAGAAGGGATATTGCCTAGTGGTCAGGATGCCCCGAGTGCCCTCAGGTGAATGGATAACAATGAAAGACATATCAGGCAGAGCCTATAGTAAGGCTTAGAGCTGAATCAGAATTTGCCCTGGAATATCCTGGGCAGCACATACCACAGCAGCTACTCCAGCCTTGGAAGGAATCCAAGATGCCTCTGCCTCACGTCCAGACTCTCAGTCTGACCTCTCAGAGTGATAAATAGTGAGTTCACATTTCACCCTGATCCTTCCTGAACCTGCCCCCTTGCAGAGGGCTTGGCGTAGGAGGGGTTAGGGCCCTCGTGGGCATGCAAAGGTGTGATAAAAGGAGAGAAGTTCTTGTGCACTCTCTCCCTTGCTCCCTTCCTCATTACATTCACACGGGTCACTGTAGTCTGACTCTTGAGCAGACAGAAGAGCAAGAGGCATTTCCAAGCTATAGTTCCCATTCTGCCACCTGCCTGCCATGTGGCCTTAGCAAGTTGCATAATCTCTCTGTCGGTTTACTGATCTATAAAACACAGTATAAATGCAGCCTTGCAGAAGAAAAGTGCAAGTCCTGTTCCTGTTAAATATCTCATTGAGAAGTCAGTGTATTCAAATCCTTTGGATGCCTTAATATACAGAACTTACCAAAAATAGAGCCCCATGAATATGGAATTGAGGAGGCTTTTTAATGCACCTTAGCAGGATAGAACTACTGACTGTCTTCAACTGGAAAAACGGTCCCTTGACATCATGTGCTATATTCTAACAACGTCTTCCTTTGAGCTAGAAATCAGTGATGAATTCATTTTTCTGATGTGGTTACTTTAAGTTTTTAAACTGGATCAGAACCAATGCTTTCTCTTGTGGCAGCAGGGGGGTGATTTAGTTAATGCTGGGATTGGGTGCCAAATCATGAGTTCCAGCTTATTGCTATCAGTGGTCATCCATCACCAAGCTTGGGGGAGTAAGGCAGAAATATAAGCACGCTGACAATTTGCCAGAATGATTTAGGACCTGGCATTTAAGAGTTCCTGTTGTAGTTGTTCTTTTGACATGTCTCCTAATTTGCTCCCATCTCGAAGACACTCACTACTTTAAGACTTAAACAATCTTCATTTGGGAATGGAACTTGGCAGCAGGAACAGGGGGGGCTTTATCCAAGGGAAAGGTTGCACAAGGGCAGACAAGCCTCCTTACTTCTGCGTCATCAGCAAACATAAATGTGCCTGTGGTAATGCTATGTGCACTGTTCTATTGGCTTTGCCCCTCACATGGGAAGAGAAGCCAAAAAGCAATATGCATTATTGATCAGAGCGTGCAGGTGAATGACGATGGACAAGGGTAGGTCACAACTTTATTAACTCTATGTAGCCAGCACTTGCAGAGATCCAAGGTTGAGTTATCCTTTCTAGATACGCTGGAATGCAAAGAATAGCAATCTACAGATCCAGTCACTGCTCTGAATCCTTCACCATGGGCTGTGGACATGTACAGAAAGAGGTTGTGCATACAAAGACATCCAGACCTCCTTGCTGTCACAGGCACAGAGGCCAGCATCAGTATCCAAGGCTGCCTGTGTTGTAGGAGCCAATCTCTCCTTCACCAGCTGTAAAGCAAGAGCCACGGCTGAGCTGAAGTGCTGGGACAAGAGAAGTACAGTTGTCTCTCATGAACACTGATAGATTAGCTGCCAGCTCTCACTTACCCTTCCCGCATGCACAGAAAAGCAGAAGAACCTGCTGGTAACTCACACTGTCCCATTACCATTTTTGGCTGCTGTCTCTACTCATGTCCTAAACATCCTTTCTGTACACTGCTGTGACAGTCATTCACCATAGTAACAAGAAAGTCAAGAAACACAAAAGCTGCAGAAAAAACTGAGCACAACCAAGATGGAGCAAGTACTGTTTAAGCAGAGTGCACTGTACTATGGTGAAGTCATGCCTCTCAACATAGGGCTAGATTGGCTGAATAACTGAGTCTGTGAATCCTCTCACTGTTATTTAATTGCCTCTGAATAGATTGCAGCTTTCTGAGATTCATTTGCTCTTCACAATGAATCTCTGAAATCTTTTCATGGTCACAAATGTTCACAGCAAAACTGTTCAGAGGAGTATTTGAGAGTCAGAAATCCAAGCAGTATTTTTTCTTGTCACTCTGACTAGATCCACCAATCACGTTTCAAGAGATCTTCTTTTCTGCTGCAATGTGTTTCCCTCTCTCAGCACAGAAATGACAGTAGTCTGTGCTGTTTTGAAGATTTTTATATTAAGACTCTTATCATTAGCAACACCCTTGAAGCGTTGCAAAGAAAACCAAACATGGATACGTTTGGAGTTCTTATTCTATTTGGAGTGCCTATTGGAATACAGTAATACTTGAAATAGGTAAGTTTCCAACTTGAACTAAGATTTCAACATATTTGTATGTAATGGATGTGTACACATCTCTGCGCATGACCAGAACCTTTTAGACCTGAAGTACATGAACACTGGAACAGTGGCTTTTCTGGTTTCCGGAGTTATTCACCATTTCTCCTGCTTTGTAGTTTTTCCTTTCATGATTAGGTGAATAGGACAATGGGACTCAAGTTTTTGAGTGAGAATAGATACAAGATGGTAACTGCTTTGCCATGAATATCCCTCTGCATTTGCTTAGAATTGTGTAGAGCTGTTTTTTCAAGTGTTCCTGCTGTTAACAGAGTTAACACTGTAGATGTACATCTACAGTAGATGTAGAAAGCAATAAGAAAGGAATGGGAATACTTTCATGGAAACTGTTAAGCTATATCTGCTCAGCTCTTCTCAGCACTCAGGGTTTGAAATTTTCTGCATAATTTTAAGTAAGATTTGATACAGCATTGTTGCTGCCAAATTAACTTGAAGCAGGGTGTCCCACCATGCAAAGACATCAAGTACTAGATTCAGCGCCTACATTTCCTCTTTGCAAATAGCTCATATACAACTATGTAGAAAACAATGCCCTATTTGGATGTAAAGGGGAACATATAGAGAAGGCCACAGCATGGCCATGCCTGATGTGGCCCAGCACTCT
The DNA here is from genome assembly GCA_032466535.1 of Forpus xanthops. Lineage (NCBI taxonomy): Eukaryota > Metazoa > Chordata > Aves > Psittaciformes > Psittacidae > Forpus > Forpus xanthops. The sequence continues at coordinate 63,520 of JASSUY010052590.1, read as the reverse complement.
GTCTCCAAAGAGTGTTGATAATGTAAAAAATAGTGACCTGTGCACTGGGGAAGCATTTTCTTCCTGAGCCAGCCAGCAATAACCTTGTCCTAGAAAACCTGAGGACATGCTACTGTTGTAAAGATCCACTCTTTTTGATGCATTTTTAAGTGAGAGAAATGCTACTCAAATGCCCTTGAAAATCTTCAAGAAACGCTCTGGGAACATTTTATTTCTCGGGTTTGATTTTTCTGTTGTTCTTTCATTCTCTATCTTGCTATATAATTGTGTCTGTTGGTCCAAAAGGCTCAATATGACAGTAGCAACAGACCAAGTTTCTTTTCTCCTATACTTTAAGACATGTTTTCCTAGGGAAGTGCCACAAACAAGAAAGCTGTATTCTAAGCTCATTTGAAAGGGTAATAAAACTAATAGAGAATTTGTTTATTTTTAAAGCTACCCTCTGAATATCACATTTTGTCAAAGCCAAGTGAAACACTGCAAGTGTCAAGTTTATGTCTATACCCAGTCATGATGGCTGAGCAGGCTTCAAGGGCTCAGTCTGCCAAAGGCTGACACATACAGTTAGCTGTGTGCACTCGAATCTTTCATTGACTTAAATGAAGACATCCTGGTGGGATCAAGGCCGGTGTTTGTGCAGATACATTAGTTGTCTCTTGTGCATCTCTGTTAGGCAGAGCTGATGCAGCTTCTGTTGTAGGGGGGTTGTTTAGTTGGCTACTAGGGAAACAGAGGAAAGAATATGGTAGAAAAAGGGAGAAAGAGGTGAGGAAAGAGCAATATAGGAGGACACATTCTTGTGGTGGAGACTGAATCCATTTGCTTTAAAGTCAGTGACAGGATGGTTCCACAGACGCTCTCTTTTTTGTGAACAAAGTTGATTTGTTTCTGACCATATGCCAACGAATTTCTACTAAATGTCACTTCTTTTCCTTTACTTATTTTCTGGTTTCTGACAGTCACATGTTATGTCCCATAAAATTACACAGAAACAAACAAGCAAATAAACAAATCCCAAAGCAAAAGCCATTTCCATGTAACAGATTTATCCCAGGACGTATCAGTGACAGCTCCAGAGTAGAAGTTTACAGTCAGTTTGAGGTGCTATCAGCATACCAGGACTCAAAAGGGACCAAATGAGCCACGGTGTGAGGGAGAAGATGTCAGCCTAGACACGGCACACAATATGACAGGGATAAAGAAACAATGCAAAAACCAGCAGTGGCTAACAGATGAGGTATTAGACCTAGTGGGGAGAAGACAAGGGCTTAAATCAAAAAGACATCCTGATGAGACTGGATGTAAGCTGAGCACACAAGCTGCCGCTGAGGGATATGAGAGGTGGTTAGCCAAACCACTTCAGGAATTCATCTTTAGTGAGCAGTGCAGGAGTTGGCGCAACAGGACGGGAGAGGTGGATGCAAAGGGACTTTTCAGCACTGTCAAGGAAATTGGCCAAACACTCCCTCCCGGAGGCAGTGTCATCAGGGCAGCATATGGGAAGAGTAAAAATAAAAGAACAATAAATGGAAAAATGGAGAAGAATATTTTAAGAATCTAGAAGATAGTCCCAGAGCAAGGCAATCACCACACACACATACTCAAAAACTCTTGGTATTAGAGGTGGGGGTTTTAACTGTTCTTTTTTCCACAGGTTTCCTATAGCAAAGAAGAGATGAAGCAAGGAATGAGCTCAGCTTTGTGCTCCTGTGCCCGGTGACAGCCACAGCCGAGGGCACCACTTCAGCCTTGTCCTGGGGTCAGTTCATATTCATTTATAGAACTATTTTTTCTGTCTTTTATGGCAGTAGTCAGATTAAGCTCTACTTGGGCTTTGACCCTTCTAATTTGCTCCCTGCATAACCTCATGACATCCTTGTAGTCCTCCTGAGCTGCTTGCCCCTTCTTCCAAAGGTCATAAGCTCTCCTATTTCTGAGTTCCAGGCAAAGTTCTTTGTTCAGCCATGCCAGTCTCCTTCCCTGCCAGCTCACCTTCAGCACATGGGGAGAGCCTGCTCCTGTGCCGTTGGGATTTCCTTATTGAAGAATGTCCAGTCTTTCAAGAGCAGGCAAATTGCTCATTAACTGAGGTTACTTTCTAAATCCAGGGCTTAGGAGCTGTCCTCCTAACTCACTGGGATGCTTTTGGAAGCTTTTGCTAAATTACAGAAGGAGTCTGTGGACAATCTGGGATTTCAAGCCTAATCTTTGGAGCTGGCGTAGGCCATAAGCTCATCTCCCACATACATATTTTTGTAATTTCTTCTGATGGTGTAATGTGGAAGGATTTTCATATTTAAAATATTTTAAATATTTATCCTATTAACATGATGCAAAATAGTCAATAATTTACATATATTTACATCTAATGTTCATTTATAGGCAGGCAAATATAAATTTATCAGTATGTGTGCATATGGCTGTAACATATGATTAATACACTGTCAGCATAATCTAACGGCTCAGAACCATCAGTTGTGCAAATAGTCCTTTCTAGCCATGTTTCCTACTGCTGTTTAACCTTTCTCCTTCCCTTCTTCCCCCTCTTTCACAGTCTGTCTAACCCACACTTGCTTCAGTAGCCTGTCTTAAAATAGCAGGCAAGGTTTGTGCAAGGGCAACAATTTTTGTACATATTTCACAATGCCTCAAATATTCTGGGATCTCTTCTCTGGGGCTTTTGGATATGAGGAGTAGAAGTTAACAAAAATGTTTGTTTTTCCCAGAAATCTTCATATGCAACTTAAAAAAGAGGAGTCCTCCAGAGTAACGATCTGGATTAACTGACGAGCTATAGCTATTAAACATCTTAACATACCATTTCCTGACACCCCAAGAGTCCCTTTTGGCCTTGCACTCTGTCACATCTTCCTCATGGCCTCCAAGAATGATCATGAGCCTCATCACACAGCATCTGCAGTGGCCAAATCATATTGCACTATCATACACTGATCAAGAGGTTAAGTTACATGGAAGCCTGAGCACAGAGGAACCACAGCTATCCCAAATGACTTCCCAAATCTCTTAGAAAAGGAGCTGAGCTGTCAAAGTCCAGCCCCAACTATCCACTCTAGGAGTTCTTTTTTCAAAGATCTTTCCCAAGAACAGAGATTAGGTTTGTTTGTAGAGAGCTAGTATATATGCTGGAGCATATACATGAGTAATGTCTGTATCACTGCAGTGCTGACTCACATTTCATGGTACAATATATTTTGCATGCTTTATGGGCGAATCCTGATATTTTTATTTGATACAAGTGATTCTTCATCATCAGAGTAGTCCTACTGACTTCATGGGGCTCTCTGGACTTCCTGTGAAGGTGAAGTTTATGGTCTTGCTCATGTTTCTCCTTTGTGGCCCAAAGGACAAACTCACCTTCCAGGATGCTCTGTACTGTTGTGAGCAAAGCAGTTGCTTTTTCTCCATTTTTCTCTCGTGATTCTTGCTTCTCTCCCAGCAGCTCACTGAGGCAGACATGCCAACACGTATGGTATGCACTAAATACTTCCAGACCGCCTTGGTCAGGGACAGACACCTGATTTCACACATTCTGCTTCCTGAGACCCCTGCTTGGATTAACACCCTGTGAAACTGCTGCATTTATGGAGGCTTAATTTCCCTCCCTTTTTGGAGACCTACTGCTGTATTTTGTCCAGCACATGAGGACTCAAATGCTACTGTCATGGATTCCTGCCAGCCACTGTGACCATGTAACAAACCCACAACCAGCGAATGCCCAGGCCATGCTTCGGTTCATTCCTGTTCATGGACTACTTGCATCTCGCCATGCTGAAAGTCACATACCTGTCTAGGACTTCCCTCTCTGTCTAAGGACTTAAAATATTAACCTGAGAATTTATAGATAGCTTTCTAAGAGATCCAGCTTTCCATCTTCTCCTTTTACTTCCTATCTCCATTTCTTGGCACTCTCTGAATGACTTTGTCTTTTCAATCCATAGATAGTTTTGTTTCAGCAGCACATCAAATCATTAGATTTCTTTCCTCCAAAAAAATCTGGTCTGTCATTGAAAAAAAAAAAAAAAAGAAGTTTTTCAAGTTTTTTGGCAGAAAAGAGTTTGATGAAAATAAGTTTTCTTGAAACACACTCGAAAAATTAGTTTTCCATCCACAATGTTTTCAGCAGAGTTTCTCTCCCAGCCCTTTATTCCATATGCAGTCCTGCTAACAGTTCCTGAAGTGCAACATCTGCTGACTTCAGTTAAAGTTGCACCCCAGTAATTGAAAGCAGAATTCAGTCTGTTTTTTGTAAGGTGTGTTGAATGGACACAATCTTGCATTGACTGAAGTGTTAGTCTGAGCAGTGAAGTGATCCTCTAATTTAATCCTCCACTCTATTCACATCTCAGATACCAAATGTTTAATAAACTACAGCTTAATGGTAAGGGTGAGTTACTCATCAGCGTGTTTCTCAGCCAAAATTGTTGAGTAAACTACTCTTAATAGTAGGTTTATGTTATCATTTACATTACTGGGTAAAAACTAAATTGGAGTTCTTATGTATGATGTATTACTTACATAATGGGCTATAGAAGTAGGTTTATTTTCTCAGCTTCCTCAGTTTTCATGCTGGATATTGCTTGATTTTACATATTACTGGTAAATCATAAATGCTATTTTTTTTCTTTTATATACTTCATGTATCCTTGCAGACTGACTTTGCATCTGGTGTGTAGTTTCCAGTGATATGAAAAAGAATCTCCCCAGACCTGCAGTTCTGTGTGGGCTCTGGTACAGCTTCATTTAAGTCCCAAACACATGACATTTCATCATTCCTGGATTCAACTTGCCTTTCACGTGTCCTGTACCCTATGTTACAAGCTCTGCTTCTATATTTTTATGTTATTTCTTCTCTGTCAGGGAGGGTTAAGCATATATAACATATGATGAGTTTTTAAAACAGGAGTATATGCACATACTGTTTAATTATGCACTTACATTTATATTACACTTATATTTGTGTGCTAATTACTTTATCTTTTCTTGTGGTTCTTTAGCCTTAGTTTTGTGCTTGTTTCAGTCATTTGCTGCTCAGCAGTTTCAGCTCCTACTCTGATTTTTTTGCTCCTAAGAAACTATATTTAAAATGTTCACCTATTATTTAAAAGTTGAGGTTTATGAATGGTTAAGTTCAGGTTTATTTCCTCTGAGAAATGTGTAACTCAAAAGCAAAACTGGTAAGTTGCCTGCACTCTGCAACCAGCACCCGATACACTGTGTGTCGGCAGGTCAGAAAACCCCAATGAACAACTTTCTGCACAAAAATTCATTACCTTTTGGATACAATGGGAAAAAAAAAATTCTATATCATTTGTATGAAATTAAATGCTTTTTGTTCCTAGTTTTGAAAACTTTGGCATGAACAGAGAAGCTCTCAAAGACCTGTGAATCTATTGAATGGTTTAAATAACATCTCTTTAAGTGGAACTACTTTATTTTGAAGTGACGAAGATCTTATGCCCGTTAGAAATGTTTAAACGAAAGCAGAGCTGTGGTCTCACTGCCTGCCAAGAATATTTATGTAAAATCTTTAAGCATACAAGGAGACCCAAATTAGCAGTGTTATTCAGGGGAATTAAGTTTTATAAGCATCTGAAACATGAAGCCTTTCTGTTTTGTACTTCAATTTTTGCCAACAGCAGTTTCGTACTAGTCCAATGAGAGACCTCACTGTTAATGGCATTTTAAAAGAAACAAACAAAATATTTATTATCTAATTCATTATAAATTTTAATCGCCAGCTGTAACAGCACAGATTTGCACAGGTGCTTTTAAAAGTCTTGACCTGTTTTAAATCAGTGATGAAAAATACTCATATCATTCTAATGAGTTTTGTTTTAAACTCTTCCTTCTAGATAGCAAGTTATTTCTATGAGAAGTTGATTTCCAAAACCTCTGTAATACAATTCTACTGGACCCCGATGTTTTCCCCCAGCAATTTCTTGGTCTGTTGAAATTGTGCATCAATAGACAAAGACACACATATGCAGAATACGTGTTGTGCTGTTGAATACTGTAGAAAAAGAATGTAGGTGGTACAATAGTGTGGAACAATTCACTGAACCATTTAAAGCTGGTTAAATTGTGTTGATCAATCATTCTAACTAACAGAGGAGGACGAAAACTGAATATTGAGAGGAATGAGGATGGGGCATAATTTTTTCAGCAAGAAAAGCTTTCCTGGCTTAACATGGAAATATAATGTGTGAACAGAGTCTTAAAATCAATATACCATGAATTAGCAGTCAGCAGAGAACAGCCAGATGACAAGGGGAATATGATTCATTTCTTAGAATGACTAAGATCTCAGGCAGCTTGTGCTTGCTGAGCACTGTATTTGGAGGCTGTGAATAGAGTTAAAAGAAATTCCTTTAATTTCATCTGGAAGCGTGTTTATGACAGACGTAAAGCACTTGAATTAGACTGAGGATTTCCTCTTGTGCTGCTGTCTTCTTGACTCCTCTCTTTACAGCTGTTCTTTAAACCAGCCAAGCCAGTCCTCTTATACCTTAACACATGACAAGGAAGTTTCCAGTTCTAGATGAGTAATTTGATAACCCAACATGACGATGTAATGATAATGAAGAGGAAAGGATCCCCAAAATAATCAGATCCTCTTTCAGGCATTTAAAAGAAAATGCCTTTTGTTGTGTTTCAAAAGACATTCAGCTGCCTTATTCTACCTCTTTCATTTCAGCTTAAAAAATTATAGTTTGGTCATCAGAGGAACAACATCCATAGGTGTTCTAGATGCAAATGAATGTGGATTGCCTTAATATGGGAAGTGACAGCCCCTGGCATTTCTCTGAATATTAATGCTGAATCAAATGGAGAAATCATTATGGCTGATGGCTTTGATTATTAAGTTTCAAATGTCAGAAGCCTGAGTTTAAGTTTTCATGACAGCAACAAATGGTTTTGTTGGGTTTTTTTAATTCTTAATTTTCAATTTAAATTCAAATTTCAGCTTTTTTTTTTTTCCATATTCTGGGGTTTTCAGACTGTCCAGGAACTTTTATTTTTAGAAGGTTGGGAGAAATCTTAAACCAACTTTGAATGGGGAGCAAAATCCCCTTGTCTGCAATAGCAGCTAGCACCTTGTCTTTCTGTGCAGTCAGCCTATGTGTCTTTCTTCTATGATCATATAGCACAACCTTTTCAGAGGAGCTCATGGCCAGTTCTGAGTGCACCCAGCCCAGGCGAGGTTTTCAGAGCTGCATCCTGTAGTTCCCACTGTGTGTTTACAGGCATTCAGCAAAGCCCTCAAGCTGCTGAGTTTTTTTTGAAGACCTGGCCACGTATTTCTGTGTCAGGTTTGGAGGGAAAAACTGGGTGCTGCTGCTCTGTAGTTGAGTTCTTGTGCCGTTCCTGACCGCAGGGGACATGTCTGCAAGTTCTGGTGGTGCACATGTCAGGACTTCAAGCTGTCAGAAAGCTTTGAAGGTCTGGTCTGGCATGGAAGTGGGGCTTGGAGGACACTAAAAGACTTCGGCATATGACTGGCCCCAGTCAATGAAAGGTGTGCTCTTGTGTCCTGTGAGTATGTGGCCACACAGCCAGGCCCATATGTAGGTTCACACCTGCTCTGTTAAACTCAAGATCTTAAGTGCCTCCCTCTTAATTTTCTAGGGCATGTCTTTTCCTTCTCTAGCAAAGTGCCACTCACTAGCAATCTCCTGGTTCTGCAAGAGCAGTGGTGGCCCTTGCTGTAGTATGCCTCACTGAGCCCTCTGATGAAAAAAAGGTCTGAGGGTCAGATTTAAAGAGAGGGATGAACTTGAGCTCAGAGAGAAGCACTCCTGATGGAACAGATTAGAATTGACATCTCCTTGTGCAGAATCTTGAGAGACAACCATGCTCGGCAGCAGAAGGGAGTTCAAGGTGAAGCATCTGTTGAGAACAGGGAGGGAAGTTCTGGATGTCCATCAGAGATAGTAATTCAGTAACCTCAGCAGGAAGCCTGAGAGGTACAACCACAACACACTGTGCTGTAGTCTTTTATTCCATAGCCTTCCGATCTGCAGCATCTAGCCTTATGGACTGGACCTGGCTGCTGTGCCTGGTGTGAGATGCAGCATGGGGAGATGCCAATGACTGCTGCTGAGCCACAGACCCTCCCACATCAGCACTTCTTCAACCCCACTGGTTTTACTGTGAGTGGTAGCAGATCCCAAGCTGCAAATCCTCCAAGGCAGGGCCCCTGGGTGGCTGCACACATGCAAAGTGTCAGCTCTGCTTTCAGGATAATGTATTCAGAAGCACCTAAGTGACTTAGAAGCCCAAGTCCTCGGCAATTTTGACTTCTGTGCAGTCTCTAAATTGCTTTGGGCTATTCAGATGTTTATTCACTTCTAAAAACATTCCCTCTGGTGTTCAACAAATAACAGTGTATTCCCTTTTCAGGGGACTACAGTGAGCTGGACAGCCCGGTTCTTTTCAGTAACGCAGAGGGGATCTGAAGGCCTGTCCCCTGCTCATAGAATTTATTTTGGTGGAAAATGTGCAGTGTTTTTTCATGACTCCTGAAGTTCCTTGTTCAGATGCCTGCTCCCCGTTTGAATTCAGTTTTTCTCTTCCCCTTTCTAACACTTATGACTTTTAATTTGGGGGGGGGGGAGGAGGGATGAAAGGAATGGCTGTTTCTTTGCCATTTATTGTGGCAGAGAAGGGGAGATGGAGACCAGCTTTCTTATTCTTATATTCAAAATACCTATAAATAATTAGTTGCAGGGACCTAGCTTCTCCCTCTTTTTAAGGCCTAATTTAAGTTCTTTATCAAAATGATTTAAAATGCCTTTCTCAGTAGGAAACTATATTTCAGAGCTTTTATTTATTAGACTTCTCAAAAAGTGTGTTTTTAATGCACATCCTGACTTGCTGCCAAAACTGTCCACTGTAACATTGAGACTGGAGCAACCCTTTGTATGGGGAGTTATATTTATTAGATTTTCACATATTGGTACAGAGCAATTAATCGAAATCAATCATAGATAGAATTGGCACATAAATCTCCCAGTCTTCACTACTCATTGTGCTGTAAAACTACACTGACAACCTTCCCTCAAATGCAGAAAGTCTTGCCTCTTTTTCTAGTCCTCTTAAAGTGTCAATAATTTCCCTGTGCTGCATAGTTTGGTTGTTGTGAGTTTGGGGCTGTGGGGTTTGTTGTATTAGATAGGAACCAAAGAGCTTTCAGCATTTTGAAGCAGAGCAAACAGCCTCCAACTCTGCAAAATATATGAGGATCATAAAGTAGTAAAGCAAAGGCAGATTTCCTGGTAGATGGCTGAATATCTGAACATTTGAGTATTATGAGCCCATTATAGCACTGAGGGGAGATTACTTCCTTCTGGTTTAAAAAGTCCAACATTTCTTGTGCTGGATGGTGAGTTTGAAGAGGTCAGTTTGCTTCAGCAGTTTCAGGACTCCCAGCCTGTGGATGTGTGTATATGTATGCATCTAGATCAGACCCATCCATTCTGGGATACCCTCTATCCCTTTCCTAAATTGCTTCCTGCTTTCCAAGGAGAAGTAGCATATGAGGCAGTCTGGGCCTAATTACTTTGAGCAAATACAAAACCATAAACTAGGTTGTGCACGGCTATGATTCAGTGTAACCCTCTGGCAATTTACACCAGTGAAAGCTCTGCCTGGCTCTGTTTTGAATACCTCTCATTACAAATCCCAGGGATGTGACAGCCTTCTCTAAAAACTAAAGTTCAGTCTTTCCTAGTGATGGTTTAAGAGCTGTGGTTTTCCAAAGGAATTTTGTAGTTCTGGGGACCATCACTCCAGAGGCTCTGGTGTTTCTGACGAAAGGGCTCTGACATCCAGGCAGTACTCTTGAAAGTTCAGAGTTTGGAAAGTGGGAGCTCTGTAAGGAATCATTACAATAAAAGGTAGAACAGATCCTAGCAAGTGTTCAATCACTCAGCATGGTGCCACTTAGAGGCAGAAGACCTTAAAACAACCAGCAAGATGTCTGCAGAAGAAACCTCTGCTGCCAGCTTTCAGCACTCTGTATCCTGTCATTTGGTGCCTTTCATCTTGGGTAAGTTCTGCACATGGGCTACAGTGCAGGCTGGGTCAGTGATCAGAGCCTGGGCACTGCTGCTGAGGCTCAGTTCAGATGTCACACGGGAAAGGGTTTGCTTGTGCAGTGCACTGAATAAAGCCATATCTCAGGAAAGACTGGGGGCTAATAACTTGCATTGAACCCCACTGCTTAACCAACTGCTCCCCATGTGGGTTTGGCTGCAATATAAGAGCGGTGGCTGGTGCAGATGGGTCCACTCAGCACTTCTGGCCCCTTCTGGTTTTGGAATTCAGGATTTGAGGGCAAGAGTTCCACCTGCATTGCTCAGGGAGGCACTGGTCACAGCCTCGGGAATACAGGGGTCCCAACTCCTGCAGGACAGCAACCATGGAATGTCAGTGGGCCAGTCATGAGAGCAGGGATGGAAAAAAAGACATCAGGATGTCTCTTTATAGTGTGCCCTCTTGTCTGTGAAGGTCAAAATGCCTCCAACATTTTATTCCTGTAGTTGAACTATTTGAATTAGCAATGCCAACAGCCCTGTGTTTAGGGGATCAGTTCAGAGGTCTGACAGGACAACATCTACCCAAACACTTCCTCTGGTATATGAAATGGGTTAATACTTCATTTGAACTATCTTAGGGGCACATCCATCCTTTTATTCAGTACAAGAAAATAGAAGGTATCTCATTAGATGCTAAGATGAATTTCCTGACTGAAAAAATAGTGTATGAGGATGCTTAGTTTAGAAAGAGGGAAAACTGAGGCACAAAGGAGCCATCACTGACACTGCTTTCAGCATTCATCTCTGACTGGTGTCCAGCTCCTGCCATTTCCAAGACTTGTCATTGGGGGAAAAAAAAAACAAACAAGGAGACCCTCCTCTTGTAACAACCCCTTTGTACAAACTACACCTATGGGAGAAGGGGATACTCCAGCCCTGCAGTCAGTGTGACTCGTGTCATATCGGCAGTTTATGGAGTAACTGCATCTAAAGGGGTGATAGGATTAATTTGAAAACTCAGCTCTAAGTGCGCTTGAACAAGGAGAATTTAACTGTTCCTCTTTGTGTTAAGTAGTTTTATTCATAAAGTGAATAAACACTTCAGCTAAAGAGCAATATGTACCACAGGTAATGTTAATGAAAGATTGACATTTCTCCAATTAAACATTGCATTCTACCTTTAAATTCAGGCACAAAATGGCAGAGTCCTTTTAAAACCCACACAGACTTCCCTCAAAAGAACAAATCTGTTTGGGTGCTCAACAAAAATTCTGGGTTTGATTTTTTTTTCCCTTGAAATAGATGTGAATGGCATAAAATATTTCTGTGTACTTTCAAGAATAATTGAAGCATATGTACCCAAAGTGTAATACTTTTCAGAATGGTTTCAGACTAAATTATCCATTATATGAGACTAACACATAAAAGCCTTCCTCTACATCAAGTGATAGATCAAAGGGAGGAACGATGGCTTGTCCACATGCATAAACCCCACCTCTCAAATTCTGAGAACAAGGATATGCAGTCTGCATTTTAACTACATCTCCATGACATGAAACACTATTCCTGTGTCTCCTACTGCGGGAGAGTCAGGTAGTCCTGGCTACAAAGATTCCCTTTTACATTTCTCCCTTCTTTTTCTTGTTCCATCACACAGATGACATTTCAGTAACTAGTCCCGGGTGACCTTCATTTGACAACCATGCTCAGCTCCTCCCAAGGCAGTGGCAGAGCCTTTTGGGGAGCAGTGTGATCCTCGGTCCTTTCATGGTACATCTGTGAACCCAAACCTCAGCCCTGCAGCCTGGGGAGTGGATGCTGGTGGAGACGTGCTCCATGAGTGCTGCTGTCTGCCTGTCCCACGGGTACCCATCTTCTTGTAGTGGCTGGAGCACAGGGTTATGAGTCAGAACGTCTCCTCTGTACTGTCTGGTTTGTTGAACTCAGTTGAATTTAAAGCTTTCCGTGCTTCGTTTTCCTATCTGCAAAATTAATCTGGTAATATTTGCACTCTTGTAGGGGTTCTTTAATTACTTTGTCTACCTAAAACCCTTTCCTTTGGGTGGATGCTGTGAGGGAGGACAAATGCTGAGCATTATTGCTGGCAAACACTAATGGATCATTGTATGATAAGGACCCAACAGTCTCAGCTTTTGTTCTGAGTCTTTCTCACTACCTCTTTCTTCATCCTAAGAAATGTTGTAAACTTAGCTATAAACTTCCTGGTTTAGTGGCATAATAAAGATGTTTGTGCCTGAAATCTGACTGCAGTAGGAGATTGAAGATGTATAGTTTACATGCATGTGTAGATCTAGTCTCCAGCCGGTAGATTGGATGTTAGCCCAATTATTCCCATTAGCATCTGGTTTCCAAGCATTGATGGACTACCATGATCAGAGAATGAATTCCTTAAAATAACCTCCCCTGGCTGAAATGTAAGCATACTTTTTATTATTGTCATGGCTGCTAAAAATGTGAAGTGCACTGGGGAGGTGCTGAGCTGAGGCACCAGAAGAGGCTGTGATCATGGAAAGGCTGAAACTTCTCCTCTGATCATTTCTGACAGCTCCGAGTGGTTCTTCCACAATTGGAACCACTTGTGCTGCTTATTAATATAATGAAACTTATCCTCCAGCAAAAACAGAACCAAAGGTTGACACAAGAGTGGAGCAAGAGGCTGAAACCTGATCTGGTTAGGGATCTCTTAAAGATGATGGAAGACTAATAAAATCCAGCCTGTTTCCTTCCTCCATTACAACTCCCACACCCAGTCTGTCTTCATGAGCTAAAGTGGAATAATGGCTCCTTGCAGAGCCAAGGCAATCCCCTGTTCTGCTTGAGAACAACACCTGATGGTATCTGGCACCTTCATGGTACCTTCCTTCATCTGTGAAATTCTTCAGTTTGATTCCAGTGGTTGCTGGATATGGTCTCTAAAATGCCTTTTATTTCTTTAGGGATGGACTTTTATTTGATAGGGGGTTTTCTGATTGTTTGGGGGGTCAAACGGGGTTTCCACAGCAGTTCCGCAAAGCTCAGTGTTTGGTAAATCTTCATCACAGAGATAAGCATCAGTTAAGAGCAGAAAAACATTCATTTTTTTCATTGGTGATAGCTTACAGAAATCGTGAAAACTCTGCCTTTAACAGGATTGCTCAACACCAGGAGATGTGAAAAATACCCTCATGGTTAAAAAAATAACCCTAAACCTGAGGTCTTGAGACTTTTCAAGAAGTAGGCAGGGAAGTAGCTGAGCAGAACTGGGAGGTGAGCAGGGCAAAATGTCAGAGTTGATTTAACTCATTACATTTAAGTGGAAAAAGAGGATAAAAGTTTAGTTTAAGGAAAATTAAGGAAATACCCAAGAATGAGTTTACAAAGTGCAATATTTTCTCTCAAAGCCATAGGGTTAGCAGGTTGGTATCCAGCATCTGTGACTGATTAGGGGCATTTGAAATGGCAGGTGGCTTTAGGAAATAGAAACCTTACAGGGCTTTGCAAACACTTTCTGTAGTTAGGCAAAGTTATTTGATTTATTCTCACTGGTTTTCATCCTATAGCCTGGTTTAAAATCTATCAACTTGTCTTAATCCATGTTAATATCTTCATATGGACACAGGGTTGTGAAAATTCTCCAAACAGATTCTTTAGAGTTGCCCTGGAGAATAACAGAGTTACTGGGTTTACACTTCCAAGGGCCGTGTTAAGGTGATGAACATAAATCATGGCATTTAAAAATGCCAGCCAAATCTTTTAGACAGTAATGAGATCAAGAACCAGATCTGATCGTATTTGCTCCTGACAATTTTAAAGAGACCTGTAATTCTCTGTACTTCCATGACGTGTGGTCATGCTGAAATTGTTTGTCTATGGTAAGAAGCCAAACCCCAAAAGAACCCCTCACCAGGCTTAAAAGGGTGCAGCCGGGTTGATCCACACCACTGCACATGGCAGCATCACACAGCTGGAGAATGAGCAGGGAAAGGCAAACTTGCATCTGTTCTTGGCTCTGGTCAGGAGGCCACGAGCTCCTCTGAGGCTGTGCAAGATGCAGGGCCACGGAAGAGCTTTCGCTTCTCCTCTTTTCATTTGGATGGGAACCAAAACTTATCTCTGGGAAGAAATATTTGGAAAAGAGGCTCAAGATGGGAACATAAACCCCATGGGAAGTGGCTGGAGCTGCTTCACAAATCAAGCCCATACACAACTGGCTTCTTATAAAATGGTAACAGTAGGTAAAATAGAATTTGCAGCTGTGAGCAGCACAACTGTGAGATGATTCAGGGCAGGTGGAGTTAAAAATCTCAATCAGCCTTCCCAAATAGCATTCCTGGGGAATAACTGAAGGAGCAAATACTGCAGAAGCTCCAGCACAAGTTTGTTATTACTAGAGAAGAAAAATCAGCCTTTGGCCAAACCTTTCCATTATCTGATACTGTAAAACCAGTTCTGCAGTGCTGTCTTGAGATGTTCTAACCTCGGCACTTGTCCAGGTCCATTTCTAGCTCAGATTGTGTGTGTGTCTGTGTGTGTTCTGCTGCAGATTTATTTTACATCACCCTTCCTGAAGCTGTGCAGCATTCTGATTTATAGGATTTTACTAAGCTTCACATAGCCTTTTCTTTTCTCTAGTAAGTGTATGTTTTACTACTTTGTATATTTTTTCCCAAAGAAATAGATTTTATTGGACAGGGGTTCACATAGCTGCATAATGTTTGTCTTATGGATTTTGTATTAAACCACTTTAACACTTTTTTAGACCTGAGGAACTTGGCAAATACTGTGAGTGAAATGCCCTGAGCTTCATCTTGCATGCTTCGAACTGAGCATGGTGAACTTTGCCTAGTTACTGAGCTGACACGTGAGCAACCCATTTGCAATTCAGAGAGAGAAAGAGAGAGGGGGCCTGATCCTGCTTTTACCAAAGCTAAAGGAAATCCTGCTGCTAACTGCAGCAAGACCAGTAGCAAAATCATAATGGCTATTTAAGATGATATTTCACAAGTACAGTAATGTGACAATCATGACGAAGTGGTGGTTTTTCCAGAGGCAGTGCCTGAATGAATAGGGTCTTTCCAACTGGCTCTCCTTGAAACAGGTTGCAAGAGATAAATAAAGAAATAAATAGCCTCTAGGGTACCTTCCCCTCGTCAGGATTTTTATTCATTTAATAAATAGCTGTTATATTTTGAGGTTTGGGGTTTGTTTTTTTCATTGTTGTCATCTTCCCTTTCTTTATTGTAGCATGAGTAATCTAATTTTTCTGCATAGCATGTTGCAGTTTGATAGACAGGTCTCTGAGGGAAGCCTTATGTGTCAGCATCAGTGAAAATGACTTCTGAGGTTGGCTCACACCCCCACGCGAGTGTGGAATCCAAATCACCCCAGAGTGAGGCATCCGCTGCCCAACGCCTCGCTGCTGGGTAATGTATTCATTTGCCTCTGGCAAAAGAAGAGTGAGATCCTCCATTGCATACTGATGCCATGTGGAAGAAGCCATAATTGGGACTGGTCACATGTTAAAATAACTGCAAGCTGCTTTTTGCTGTCTGTGTAGATGAAGTTCATGTCTCTTGATCTGCACATACAGACATCACCTACTCTGAGTACACGCACAGTTTGGAGACCCAGCAGTTCCAACACAGATTTCGCCAAAAAATAGGAAACACGGATAAGCTGGAGCTCCCAGGTCCGTCTCTTTTCCAGAATTCAGTCCTTGTGGCAGGAGGTTTTATGTGGCTCCATTGCTGCTTTGGTTTATCAGTAATTATTAATGACTTGTGCAGTTGCATTCCCCACTTCAATCAAGGACAGAGATTTCAAATCTACCAAGAAAGCGTTCACAAATCAGCTCTCTACCTGTTTTGTTTTCACAGGGAGATGCAGACAGGGTGTATATGAAGCTTTACAGCTTGGCTTCCAAGAAGAGTCTTTGGGACTGAGCTTCCCAAGTTTCATGCCTCGTCCCCTCCTCCCAGCAATACACCTTAAATAATTTGGCTCACAAGTACTTTAGGTCCTCATGAGAAGCCCACTGAGTGGACAGGAAGATTTCAAGGGATTCATCTGCTTCCAGTTATGCCCTTAAGAGCACTCCTGCCCTCTCTTCCCTGTTATAATACCTGGAGAAGTTACTAGGTCTGCTGGGTCTAGTGAGAGCCTGGAAGGTCTGCCACTGATTTCTGTGAATGCAGATCATTGCTCTTTGCCTCAGTTTCCCTGTCTATAAATAAGATCTTTAATAGGGGTATGGAAGGGATCCTGAGCACCTGAGATGAATGCTGCTACTTAATGATAACTGTGAATGTGGGCAATGACACTACAGCTGAATATCCAGATATGAAATAAGGCTGTAATTTCTGATTTCACTGTCGATCTACTTCCAGGTAGGGAAATGGAGCTGGTTTTGGAACAAAGCCACTACATTCAGTCTTCTTAACTTTCAATCTGGATAGCTGCGAAGAAGAACAGAAGAATTTTATGCTTAACATTTTAACTTGGTTTGCTATGCTCCACAGCAGCAGGTAAATAAACTACCTTGTTTGGAGCACTTTATTCCTGACATATAACCCATTTCTCATTTAGCAGATGTAATTTTGCAGGCTGTGTACATTGCTTACATGACAATGGAGATGTGAGGAGACACACAGGTCTTTACCATAGAAAGCCACCAACAGCAGAGATCCTTTTTTAAGACAGTCCATCATTGCTGCTCTTCTAGAGTAGGAGACCATTCTAGCATGGGGTTAGCCATGTATGACATTAGGCATCGCTTTACTAGTAAACTTTATACTCTTGTCACTATTCCCTGGCAACTCTCAAGTAATAATGTCAATAGATATCAAATCTTAAGTGCATAAGACTCAGTTATTATCTTGCAGAACACAGCGGCTGCTCAAATCCAGACTGTGAGCTCACAAACTGCTGTTTACTTAAAGTATATAGAAAGCATTTGACCTCTTCTCAGTGGCATCCATGTGGAAACACTTGACAATAGAGGCCTTCCTTGGTTTTCTTAGGAATCATGTTTCAACATTTTTATCTCCTCTAATTAAGGTCAATGGTCATACACTCCCACTTCTCACCCCACTCTCCCAAAATTGCAGGCACTTACCCGTCTCCAGTTACCTCGTATGAAACATACTGGGCCCAATTTGTGCATATGCAATTCCTGGGGGGAGTGAACAGAGTCACACAGATTTGGGGCTCCGCTGAACCAAACGCTGTGTCTGTGCTTTTATGTTCACGTGCTCCTCTACCACGATGAGCAGCAGAGTCTGATGGTGAGAAGAAAACAGGAGGCGGGGGGTGGGATTGCTGCAAATGTAATTCCACTAGGAGAATATTTCCTAACCCACAGCACATGTTCCCACCCAGTGGGGAAGGTGTGAGTGAGTTCTGAAGGAGGATGGTGCAGAGCAAATCTCATCTCCCTTTGCAACACTGTAAGTGCTAATTGCAGGCAGGAGGGAAGGGTGTAACTGGTAGACGTCTAGGAGAAAGCCTGGGGAATACAGCACAAGGACTCATTTTGTCACTGAATCCCAGGAGTGCTTCACATCCCAGCATCCCTGGAAAGATGCCCTTGGACACTGCTGTGCTCTGACTCAAGACCTGGCTGCATCTTGGTGAAAACCTTTGTCTCATTCATGGGGCACTACCGAGGAATGCTAATGCATTGTGTTGGGATGGTAGAAGCCAGCTTCCAGCCCACTGTCAAGGCTGAAAGAGCGCATCCCACTGGATAAGGAGCCTGTGGGGCCTGCCGTGGTAGCTTTTCACAGCACTATACATCCTGCTTAGAAATTATCTCTACTAAAAAGACTGTTTCTTTTATCATTATTATAATTGTTGAATAGGTGGTAACTATAAATGGTTAACAATGAAAGGGAGAGGTTTGAGAAGTAGAACTTTGTGTTGATAGAAGTCACATACATCAAACCAAAACCAGGCCGGGCAGCTGCAGACCCTAGTATTTATTTAGGCTTGTAGCTGATGTGTTGACTCTTCCTCTTTAGACTGACTTGTTCTCATTTCTCACATTACACAGTATCATTTCCAGAAAAGGGCCAATCCTGTCCTTTTGTTGTTGTTGTCATAAAACCAGAACAAAACTAAGAGTTGTGTGCTATGTGAGACTGTCTTCACCCTTGCAAAGGCAGGTCTGCAAGCGAGATTCTCTATGTCTGCGTTAGCACACACTTCCAGCCTAACCCTTTTACTTGTGCTGCACTCAGCCATGGGTACAGGAGCAGGACACGTGTTTTCTGTAGAGAATAACAGGTCCAAAACGTGAGTTCCCCTTCCCCTGTGCTGGTCTGTAAATAGCCAGAATACCTGTTTGCTTCCAAGGGTGGAGAAAGGCGGCCTGTGCTGTTGTGGAACTGATGCAGTGCTGTGGGTTCCTCACCCCAGAGGCACAGGGATGGTGTCAGTAGTTTCCTGGTGACAGAGGGATGTGACACCTAGAGAGAAGGGTTTGTCATGTGAAAGTAGAAACTTACTCCCAAAATATTCTCTTGTTGCCAACAGTGCAGCCAGCACTGGAATTGTGAATTACAGAGTCATTGAATGGTTAGGGTCAGGGCTGGGATGGCAGGTGATGGGCAAGTGTAGCCCTGCAAAAGGTTTTGTGTTGTCACTTACTGGAGAGTAGTGCAATAAAAATCATGGATGTTTAGCCTGAAAGAGCTCAGTCACTCATGCCATAAGGATTATTGTTAATTAAATTCTGAACCCCTTTAGACATTTGTGTCAGGCTCTGAATTGCACTCCCTTTCCTTACAACCAGAGGACATTCCCACATCTTCAGGGATTTTACAAACAAGGTTAGAGTTTTATTTCCCCTGGAACTGAAATTAAACTACTTTGGAGCTGGAAACCAGCAACTCTTGAAAATCACTCTGCCAACAGAGCAGGCCCAGAGGAGTAAAAATACAGCACCTGAGAAGTGAGCTACAGGGTGACTTTTTAGTAGCAGACAAACTATATTATTACTTAGTACCTTGTTTGTTATGTAGAGGGCTGGGTTACACATCCTCAGTTCTGTAACTGACCACTGCACTTCAGTGGCTCCTTATTTCATTTCTGCACCACTTTCTTGACTCCTTTTGGGAAAACCTTCATATTCCTGCCAAAATACAGTGACTGGAGACTGCTCAGACACCTCATCTCCCCCTTGGATTTAAGCTCTATCTTTTTTGCAAGTACACTGTGAGTTTTCTCCATTGCCGGGATATGTGTTATCTTGTTCAGTTGCATTTAATTTTGCATCAATTTGCATATTCTCATCCTGGGCTGAATCCGTTGAGATTTTCCCATGACACATTTTGCCTCTGCAGTTCCCAGAACACATGTCCCTTCTGCTGTGGCAAGAGCTACTCTGTGGATTCATCTTTCTCTTTGGGAAAGTGAGGCTGGTTTTCTGATGTTCAGGATTTTCTGTGCCTTCACAAACTCGTATCAGTGTCAGTTCCTGGAATCATAGAATAGTTAGGGTTGGGAAGGACCTTAAGATCATCCAGTTCCAACCCCCTGCCATGGGAAGGGACACCTCTCACTAAACCATGCCACCCAAGGCTCTGTCCAACCCGGCCTTGAACACTGCCAGCTATGGAGCATTCACAACTTCCCTGGGCAACCCATTCCAGTGCCTCACC
>JASSUY010052590.1:22075-42189 GCA_032466535.1 Forpus xanthops | reverse complement strand
AGATGGTCTCGAACCAGATCCTCTCCTACAGTGGGCCCAGGGTCTTCATTCTCACTGTCCCTGCATCTGCCTTCCAAAAAGACACGATCTCTTTCAGCTTGGTAGGGGTGAAACTGAGAAGTCCTTTCTCACTTGAGTCTGTTGGCTTGAGGGAAAGGCTGTGTGTGGTGTGTGCCATGTCATTGGTGTTTCGTGCTTTCATTATGACTGTTTCTACATTCACAGTTCCCACCTATAACAGGAGAAATTAATATTAATGCCAGCCTAACTTCCTTCAGATACTGTGAGGATCAGTGCACGACCAAAGGTGTTGTTCTTGGGTGTTACAGTAAGGGGGGGTCATGGGAGCTGGATAGGAAAATAAAGCAGAAACCAGTCCAGACTGTCAGCTGCCAGGGATTAGGGTTCATTTTCGAATCTCTATTTTCTTGACAAACTGGGGGAGTTGCTAACATGTCTAAAAACACCCACCAACCCCAGCCTCCCAGCTGAAAGGAGGGTGTGAGCAGGTCTAACAGCACAGCATAGGGAACCTTATCTCTGTCATGGTGAAAAATCAAAGGCACCTTTCCAGCTGTGCCCATGAGCACTATTTGGTCATTGAACAAAGCAACTGGCACCTCGTATCCAACCCAAGGAATGATCACAGCCTGGTTCAGGTGCACAAACAAGTGCAGAAATGAGTTCCATGCACAGAACTCATTGTTATTCAATCAAGCCTTTAATTGCAAATGTTTTAAGCAAGGACTTGCCCTGTTTTATGAAAGTGTGCTCAGCATTACTCCGCTGCAGACATCTGTCATTCAGCAGGCGCCACCCAATAAAAGTGCTTAAAATGTTCTGTTCCTCAATTAAAATATAAACCAGAGCTGTTTAAGGGCTTTTACGAGGTGATTTCTATTTACCTGACAGATTTCCACACTGGAGGAGTGTGAAGAGGGATTTCAGGTTCTGATCAGAAGCAAAGGCTCCACAGCAGAGTAAAGCTTTCATTGTTTTAATTCATTCCTCTTTTTTTTTTAATTTCAGGAATAGTAATAATCCATAAAGAAGAAGGAAATTCACACACCAGAGCAAAGCTCAGAACTAGGAAGGGTTGATGCTGATCATGGACACTGGACTCCCCAAAAGGAGTCAGGCTTCGGCCCTGGGCTTCTGTGCTGAAGGAGCCTGTGCCACACCTGCTAGCCTCCTCTTCCACATTTCATCTGGCAAAACACAGGTAAAAGTGCTCAGCTCCTGTCTGAAACAGCCTCTTATGAGGAGGAATGAGACTACGGCGAGACAAAATCTCCCATCTTCCCCTGATGAAACACTACATGTATGTTCTCATGGTTAGTCCATTGCACATGGAGATCTCATCTCCTGTCCTGCCTTACTATGGCTCTGAACAAAGACCTTTCTTTTTTCCTCCTGCTACTCAAGCAGGAGTGGACCTTACACTGAAGACAAGCACTTTCTCTAAAAGATAAACCAAACCTGCTCCTCTCTTGTTCCAGAGCCTCAGAAACTCTTCACTGGCATTAGAGATGCCATCTGCCAACAGCAGTGTCAGGAGAAGAGGATTGTAGCCTTGCAAGACAAAGCCTTCAATGCTGAACCTTAAATCCAAGCCTTCTGCTCCTGCCAGGTAATAAGTTTTGGACTGATTCACTCTGCCTTACATTACCAGTAAGCCATTCATCACACTAGGGTCACAGATGGTCTCCAGCAGTGCAGGCAAGCAAAGGACAGAGCCTGTGGTTCTTCCTGTGGCTGCTTTTGGGTACCTGCAGCTCTACAGAGCTGCCTCATGACTTAACGAAGCAGCATGAACTGGGATCTTGCAGGTGTAGAGAAAGAGGCTCATCCTTGAACAACACTGCTCAGAAAATGGTAGGAAATTCTATGTGAGTCCTTAACTTGGTCTGTTGTATGGGTCTTCTTCCTCTCCAGCAGCAGCATGAGTTAAGGATGAAGAATCAGCCCCAGCATCAATACCCCCCCGACAGTTCATGTTATTCATGTGTACCCTTCTGTAAGCGTATTTATTACACAAGTGAGTTCTCATGTGCTCAGCCACTCAATACAGCCATACAGTGGAGGAAAGAGTCCAGGTTAACATGGAATTACACATGTGCTGAACATACCAGGGGACAGGAGTAAATAGTGACACAATTGAAAGCAGTGTCTTAAGAACTTTCTGGTTTGTTGCAAGGCAGCACTTGAAGCTATTAAAAATAAACCTTGCATTTTAATTTCCAAGGTGTAGCAGCCAAAGTTTGTCAAGTTATTCTTAGCCATGGTTGAATTGCCATCTTCAGGCCACTTTTGAACACACCAGATTATTCCACGCTAATCCAAAATCCAGTGCAAGCTCCTCCCTCCCCTCTGTTCATTTTACCCTTTGCATTATGAATGCTGTGGGTAAGGACTGCCTGTTTCACAGGGGGCTTGGTATCACAGCAAGCTGGTTGTTGATCTCTGGATGCCTGCAGGCCAGCAATCTGTGCTACAAGTTACCCCTCTTAAAAAAAACTCACAAAAAAGACAAGCGGATAAAACTGATGGCAGCATCTGTAACAGGCTAATTGGGCCCTTGTGGGCAACACAGCAGATACAAAATTAAAACAAACAAAACATCTCGTTGTACAACTGTACTTTCAGGACTGTTATCACAAAGGAATCCGCCTGGATTTTTATTTTAGGTTTGTTTTGGTTAAAAGGACCTAATTATGGCCAGAGCTGGAGTATCACAAGTCTGTTTTCATCTATAAAGAAAGGATATTTTGCCTCTGAACCTGAGAAATTGTTAGAAGTTGGTAATTAGTATGACTTGTTAATAGAGTTTGGCTGTGATTAAGCTGTGATTGAGTGTGAGTTTGGTTCTTGTCAATGCAAATGCCTGTAAGGTTGAGATGTTTAATGAGACACCTGTTGTCAGCAGCACCCGGTGGTGCTGCGCCCGACTGGAATCTGTACCGCCGAGCAGGACCTGAGGGTAGGGGAGGGTCAGACCCACCGGGTACATGCACCCAGCTGCAGAGAGCTGCCCCTTGGTGGTAACAGCCTCACACCCTCCAGCACAGCCACAGCCTGTGCTCAGTGCACCAGAGCCGGGTTGTGGTGTTTGGTGTAATACATCTACTGCATCTGACCTGGAGAGTGCAACAGGCAAAACATGCTGACATCTTCATTTAGTCATTCTGTGATGCTGGCCTCTGCCACAGCGTGATGGTAGGTCTTTGGGAGGAAGCAAGGGAGGGGTTGCAGGTAGGCACGTTTAAGCACCCCCCCCCCCAAAGGTCCAGCCCTTGGGTAGCCTGTAATACTGGGGCTCTTTAAAATGTGACACTGATGGAGAAAGGTTCTGCGCAGCCCAACCCTGTTTGTCCTTTCCTTTGGGCATTATCCTACAGGAAAAATGTCCCACTGACTTTAGTATCTCCTGGGCTTTGGACAAAGAAAGTTTCATTCACAGGCTATATTTTGTGTCAAAAATCACCATAATTTTCCACATGACTCCATGTAACCTCTCCTCATTCCAAAATTCAGGCCTGATGATAGATGTGTGTATTGGACTGCATACGTAAAATATTTCCCCCAAAATGTCTATTAAAGTGGCTGCTACTTAAAACATACCTGGGTTTTACATGCAAAACCCAATGAAGCTGGAAGCAGTCAAGCTGGCTACTGTCACAGTCTTTTAGTATCTGAGAAATGCCTTAGCTGGGCACAGGAGCTGCAGCATTTCAGCTCCTGTAATGTCCTTCAGGAAGGAGGCACTGGCTTTGTGATGAATCTGAGCAACCACTGGATGGCATTGCTCTACACGAATGTACCTGCGAGCGGAGGCGGTGGAACCGGAGCAGGCTTGTGTGCCAGGGACATGAATTCAGACCCGGGAGGCTCAGGCCACCGTGACCTTACCCATCCTATAAATAATACTCAGACCTCTCTTACCTGTCTGGCTGTAACCTCCAAATAGAGAGTTAGTTTGGTCAAAGTGAACAATGCTGACATCCCAAAGCACGCTTACTTCATGAGTGCATTTTGTGTTAGATCTTATTCAACCAGTTTTTGATGCTTTTCCTTCTTATGAGATGGGAACAAGAATTGTTTGTGGTTTATGCCTGTATCAAACTATCTGAGGACAAGCACTCCCAGCCAGCGAGCCATGAGCCTGATGCTGCAGGTGTCAGTTGGCCAGGCAGCTCAGCTCCCCAGGGCTCAGGTGGAGGAGTCAGCTAACACTGGCTGAGCAGCGTGTGGTGTGAAAAACAAAACTAAAGCAAAAAGGAAAAAAAAAAAGGGTGTCCAACATGTTCTGCTTTGATGTGGGCTCAGGAATGCTGAGACCAGGTTATTATCCCAAGTGTGGTGCCTCCCCGTGTGACAGCAGCCTCTCAGCACATGTTAATACAACTTTGCCTGCTGCTACATCACTTATTGATAAGGAATCAGTTGGTGGCCAAATAACCTGATGTTCATGCTGTCCCCAGTGGGTCTGTGTCTCTTTCATTAACAACACTGTGCTGGCCTGGTTCTTTTAGCAACTGCATCTGGCCAAGCCTATCTGAAAATGTCACTGGCCCAGTTTGTACCCAAAAGAAATCTGCTGATGGCTGTGGTGATGCAGTAGGATATATGGAACTGCAGCCCCACAGAAAGTGTATTTGAAAGGAAATACTGTATTTGTGAGGGTCAAATTTAAGACAGCACATGTATCTTCAAACTAGGATATAACTTACCATCAAGTGAGCACTTGTACGCTGGCTGTTAGGTAAAGCCATTCTGGAGACACATTGCCAATTTGTATTGCCCTGGTTTGACCAGTCTAACAAATTTAATAATCATAGTCAATTAGATAACTCCAGTTACAATGGGAGTAAAATCAGATCAGTTCAAGTCCTACAAAAGCCCCTGCACTCCCAGTTCTCTGTTCTGTGCTCATGCCCCTTTGTTGTGTTGCACTCAGCTGCCTTTTTAAGTACGGGAGAGGCAGGATGAGTAACTTGCTTTATAAAAGAAATTTACATATGTAAGTATTTCTTCTATGCATCCATTTGTCTCCTTTTTCTGTACCTACCTCCGAATCCAAAACCCAAGAGAACTGTGTCCCTCTTGACCTGCTGGCTACTGGCAGATGCTTTCTGGTGTCAGAAACGCTTACGCTCATGGGCAATTGAGGTTATCTCAACAGTGAGCTGTTCAGATCCCACTTCAGGCGGCCACCACTCTGTTACAGTGACTTCAAGAGGAGGCCAGGACAACTGGTGTTGATTAACGGCTTAATGTCTCCTATTAGGAACTGCAGCTTCCCATAGGAAGACCTCTAGGACATGACACCAGCCTTAAGTGGGCCCAGAAAAAGGCAATTTGTTTCCAACTTCAGCACCTCAGGGCTGTGTTTGAACATAGGTGGCATAAATGTGAATATCTGCATCTATTTAACAGTCAAGGAGCATAAAGGCTAGAAAGAAGGGTCTTCCTATAGCTCCTCAATGCAGAACACGCTGTGTCTGTAAAAGATCCCCTTGGACCCAGCCTTCATGAGGGCTGGCAGGAATCCTGACAGAGGTGTCCACTGCTTTGCTGGCTGTTTTAAGGCAGATCTGTACAGGTAGCCCAATCTTTTAGAGTCAGGGCAACTCCCCAGATCTCCCAAAAGTCGAGGTGACCTTGGGCACTGCAGGGCAGTCCAGAGCACTTGGCAGGCAACAGGAATTGAGGAAAATACAACTCTAGGCTAATTTCAACCCATTACAGAACTCTCAGGAAAAATGAGCTGTACCTGCTGGAGTGGCTCGCTGTGTTCGGTGGCACAGTGTAACAGGGGATCTGTCACTGTCAGTGCTGCTCCTGTCTCACTGGAAGTCGTGGTGCCTTTCACAACCACTCCATACAAATTCAAGCCAGCTGTCCCACCTGCTGGAGCAGCTTCTATTCTGGGCTCTGCTGTCTGTAGGTATTGTGCTTATTGATTACCTGTGGCTTATTGTCCCTTGACATTGTTAGGGAATATGCTCCTGCTTACAATCACTACAACTGACAGACTATTTCAGACCTGGCTGCAGCAGCCTGGCTGCCTCTCCAGGTCAGAGAACAGTGGGATTGGTATGAAATGAAAAGGAAGCTAAAAAAGGAATGCTTAGAGAAGTCACCCAAGTCAGAAAAGACTGGGGGCCTCCCTGACTCTAGCTGTCAATAAGGTGTTAGATAGGGGAAGATTAACACCCTTTAGCAATGACACAGCTGTTCCATTGAAGGTGATAACATGCAATCAGGGGAGGGAAGAGTCTAGGACAGAATAATGAACAGAGCAAGCAAATATTAGCAAAAGGAAAGTTTTTAGCCCAAGAAGCTGAAAAGGCTTCTTCAAGCTGATTATTTTAGTGGATATAAATAAGTACAAAAAAACAGAGCCTCACTTTAGATCTGCAAAAGAAGCTCAAATATTTACCCCTGGTTTTAAAGTCAGATTGGCTCCTAAGAAGAAAAACAGTGATAATATAGGGAATAAAATCTCTTATCTGTCTTGGCAGTGAGAGTGCAGATAAACACAAAACTCCTTACCCTAAAGATGGCACGTAACACTGATGTCCTTCCCTGAAAGCACAGTAAGCTGTGATGACAGTAAGTCTGGGAAGACAATAAATCTAATAGTGGAAAGAACCTCATATTTTGTCCATTTTTGTCTTTCATGGAATCAGAACAATTGATCTCTCTGTCTACTGCTAATGGCTAAAGGTAGAAAATAGCATTTTGATACCTTCAGCTTTTCTCCTTTCCTGTCTGAGCTTGTCCACTGCATTAGGAACCCCCAGGCCACTAAAGCAGCAGTGATTTCTGCGGGGTGCTGTAAGACATCGGGATACTTAATACAGAGCTAAATATGGGGATTAGACGATGGCAGTCAAGGGTGCAGTTTCACAGTCCACCAGGCTGTGAGACAAGTGGGATACAAAATTACAAAATGAAATATATAAACCTTTAGAATCAATTTTAAGTAACCTTAAGTTTGATGGCTTTGTAACAGTAGTAATAGAAAATTACTGAGGTGCATGATATACAGAGAAAAATATAGAGTACAGCTAGAGAACATGCTGAGAATCCTTGTACAAGATAAACTGCTGTAGTTGATGTAGTTTAGGCCTTTATGACCTTAGTACAAAATGAGCGTAAGAAAAACAGGCTACAAGAACAGGACGTAAGGATAGGGAGTATCTGGAAAGGCAGGGGCCCAGGATGGGCTGCAGTTAAACTAACTGATAAGTAGGAGGACTGGATGACTGTTATGTCTGTGGTGTTAACGAACTGATTAAGGTGGTATAAGCATCTACTGCGGTGCTTCAAAGGCTGCCAGCAGTGATGAAGATTGTTGGAAGAAGTAAATGACCCTCAAAGACCCCCACCACATTTTTGTAGCATGCGGGAAACTTTCTGGAAAATGATGTAATCCATACGTAGCCTCATGCATATGTATGTGTGCTCAGCGGCTATATAAGGACTGCTTGTGTAGCAATACAAGGACACACTTAGGAGGAGCTATGCCATGTGTCTCCTGGCGCCACAGTAAATACCTGCTTGTCAACTTGGGAACTTCGTTGGCAAGTTTGTTCCTGGAGTTTTCTCCAAGTCAGTTGCCACCATTGTCACCTCTCTGCTCACTCTGTATGAACAGCATGTCTGCAGCCATGTGGCCTGTTCCATGATTAGATTTTGGCTGGATGTGAACATGATTGGAGGGGTCTAGCTG
This sequence comes from Forpus xanthops, assembly GCA_032466535.1. Classification (NCBI taxonomy): domain Eukaryota; kingdom Metazoa; phylum Chordata; class Aves; order Psittaciformes; family Psittacidae; genus Forpus; species Forpus xanthops. The sequence goes on along the minus strand of JASSUY010052590.1, from coordinate 34,451 downwards.
AGAGATGGCGGAGGAAATGGGATTACCCCTTCAAAATGCAGTGTAGACTTAATCATGAACTGCACTGTGAAGAAAACAGTCTTCATAGGCAGTGCATGGGGGTCTCATCTGACACCCGTGTCTGCCTGTGTGCAGAGAGAATCCAAACCCCATGGTGCTCACTGAGAGACGGAACATTTTAGTCGCTCTCTGCCAAACCTTTCACAGCCCTCGATTCCTGCAGGGCAGGAACTGGGAACTGCCTGTTTACACACTACAGGAGTCAGGGACCCACTAGTCCTTTGCCACCTCACTGCCTGCTCCCTACCTCATCGATTTTACACAGTCCATCAGGAAAAGATATTACTCTGAGCCCCTGCAGCCCCAAAGGTGGCAGGTTCCATTCCACCTGCCAGAGATAGGCCACAGTCACCCATCTCCATTGAGACCTGCCCCATGGGAACATCCCTGCTCCCTCCATGTCCCTTTTCACTCTACACTGCTCCCCAGGCATCCTGCAGGAACCGTTTCTAGGAACAGAGTGAGACAAGCCATGCCACCAGCTCGCACGGAGGCGACAACAGCTACATCTGTTCCCTCTCCTCCGCACTCAGGAGCTGTGACATTGCTATCCGTACAGCCTGAAACAGAACAGGCAGGAGCTCCAGGGAAGAGGAGGGGTCTGGATGGAAACAATAACAACCACAGGGACACCACCAGCACCAGCAGGAGCAAAAATGCTGCTTTACCACTTTGGAGTGCAGCTGAGCATATGGACAGTCTGGGACTGTTGTCAGCAGCCCAGAATGGGGTAGCTCTGTTCTGGCAAACTCAATTTTTTGTCTTTATGACCAAGGAATAGTTGCATGTTGGAAGCTCTGTAGTTGCTAGGGGAAAAGCCATTAATATGTTGGTGACTGAGAAGTCAGCCAAAGCAAGTGCTGAGATTAAATTACTTTTTCCCACTTCTGTTTCACCCCAGGTGTGTCATCCAGAGTGTTTTCTCTGCTCAGGACACCTCGTGCACACTGTGCTCTGCTAATTTCTTTGTCCTTTTTTGATTTCATTTTTCACCTTTCCCAACCACAACTCCAAAGAATAACATTAATCTGACAGCCCAGAGACACTTCTGACGTGATAAACCCCTGCTTACTGCCAAAGAACAACTGCGCACTATTTTTCTCCTGTAAAAAAAAAAACTTGTCCTAACAGCCTGAAAAGTAAGAATAGCAAATAAAGTATTAGTGAGATTGTGCTGCTGAATCAAAGCATGAGAATGAGAATACAGCCACAGCAGAGATCCTACGGAATAATTAGTAATTTAGGGATAGGGCCCAAGGGTTTCCTTGTTGTGTTCCCAGCACACAAGAGGCCCAGCCCAGCTCCTGGGGTAACTCTGTGCCTACTCTCATTCTGGAGCAGCAATGTTACTGTCAGCCACTGCAGTTCTACTACCTTGGGCAAGCAGTGGCTGCCTAGGTAAGGCTCTCCCACCTTCTACACTTGCCTGTTTCATCACTGCAGCCCTCAAATCTTGCCCTCAGAGACAAGAATAAACCTCTGGAGAGGTTTATTCCGAGCCAGAACAAAGTATTCTTGTTCCAAAATAAATACACCTGTGTGTCTGTTGATTTTAGAATAGAGTTCACAAAGCAATGGAAAGACTACAAGGTTAGCACATCCTAATCACCCCTCCCTCCAGCTTAGTCCCATAAATACCAGTGCCATTAGAAGATGAGATTGGGGTTTTGGGGTTATTTTTCAAAACCCCCAGTTTTAATGCAACTGTTCCCAATTCCCACCAGAACTTCCCTGGACATGCTCGCATTACCCTGCTACACAAGAGTATGGCTCCAAACCATGCTTGAATGAAGCCCGTTCTGCTTTGCCTGGTTGTGACTTTCAGCTACTTCCAAAACTGGGAAACAACACAAACCACATTTTGTATGACCAGGCAACATCCTGCACACACAAGTATTCATTAAAGAATAGTCTTGGCACTCCGAGTGCCAGCTTCTGACTCCACTGTGACACAGGCACATTTTTATGCTCCAGAGGAGGTTTTTTCATCATGAGACACTGAACACGAGTCAGGAGCAGTTCCTCTGATCAAAAGAAATCTGTGCCAGAGTCTGCAGCTTGTTCACCCCATCCCTTCATGCCACTGCTCATTGAGAGGCTGCTCTGTTCTGCAGTTGCCTCTTGAGAAAGGCAGAGCAAATTGTTCACTGTGCAGTAACAGATTAATACCAAATGTGCTGTTTGTATCAGTGGAAAAGGAATTTAACTGTTCCTGTGACACAGAAACCTCATACACAGCACTTTGCAATGCTGGGATCTGTGTACATTTCACTTATTCTATCAGTATGGGTGTACCTGGCCTGGTTCTGGCGCTGATCAGTGTTGTAGATAGAAATAGTATTAATTTCAACAATGCTTTGCTTGTAGTTAACAGATCAATTAAAGTAAAAAAAAATAGCCAATATGCCATGAGCAGTCTGAAAACATTCTCAATCTTAAGCTCATTTTCTCTACAGATCTTGTAGAGACTATTAATTTAAACACAGGGTCAGGGTAAGGATTTCAGCTGCAGTGCTGTATCACCTGCATCTGCTCCCTGGCAGTCCTGGCATCTCCAAACACACTCAGTGACTTCAGCCTGCTCCTTATGCAGACACTGCAATAAATAACCACTTAATTACAGTTTAAGTATTAAACTGGTCTATTCTGAAAGCTACAAGTGTAGGAGGTGAGTTTTGTGAAGACAGGAACAGCATTTGCTCTATGTGCTTTGGATAACTTCAGTCAAACCATGACTGTGCTTTGGGTTGACTGAGAGAAAATTTTTTCCACTGGCTTCCACACTAATTTGGAGCAAGACCACAAACATTTTGACCTTTTCCTTTAAGGAAAGCAACCACGTGTCTGCAAGGCAGCAGCAACCATAAAATACAAAGTTGTGGCTTCTTTCTAGAGAACTGATAAGCAGCTCAGAGCCCCAGAACAGGCAGGAATCCTGGAGCACCATCCTTACAGCTTGCTGACTATTCCAGTGTCTTGGATGTATGAAGAGAAAAGCCCTGCTGTGGCAGCTCCTGATGAGTGTTGTAAGCTCCTGGCTGACCATATCTACAGCTGCTGAACAGAAGCCGTAAGTCTTGTAAAACCAAATGTCCACTCAAATCTTTTTACTACAGGAGGAAAAAAGGCAGCTTGGGATCTGACTTTCCCAAAGCTCCCCCAACTCCTGGCTTCTCCCTGGCTTGGCTGAGGCATTGCAAAGGAAGCAGGAGCCTTACTGGCTCCTCCCCAAGCAGCTGAAATAAAGTTGACTAATTGGTAGGAAAAATCAGATTCTGTGTAACCTGGTCAGCATCTGACCATCAATTTTCTTTGATGGAAAACAGCTCCTTGAGGGAGTTGATCTGCTCCTGTCACTTGTGTCATGATGACCACATGTAACAAGTAACCACACATACTGTAAGTAACTATCAGCTTTGTATCACGTCTGGGCATAAAAGTCCATGTCCTTCACTTAGAGAAGAAATAAATGATTGTCCAAATCTTACACATGGTGAAACTGAGGCATCGAGAGGTAGAGTCCCTAACCAGTGTTGTTCACAAACTCACCGGTCCAGCTAGGTCTGGCTGTCTGCAATCCTGACTTCTACTCTTTCAGCACATGCTGTTTCCATGTTATCACTGCCCACAGGCAGCCAGCGGCAAAAGACCATGGACTTCTCTTTCCCACCTTTTGAATATGCAATAGCAATGCTCAAATCTGGCTTCAAATGTTCTGAACTTTTTACTGAAATGAAGGAACGCTACTCCAGGTGAGGGAAGAGACAGACCCTTTGTCTGGAAAAAAAATGGAACTGTTTAAAGAAAATAGCCCTCCTCATTGATTCACATGGAATAACTGATCACAGCTGTTAGTGTGGTGATGAGAAGCCCTGTTTAGTGGGTCTAAAGGATTAAAGAGGAAACCAATTGAACTCCTCAAGACCCCCTCCAAAACCTCCTCTTCAACCTGTCACCTACCTGGCTGACTTTAAACTGCCAACACCCCAAAAAGGGGATGTTGCATCTCTTACAAACAGCCTTTTGTTTGCTGTTCTGACACCTGCGAAAAGCAAAATTGTTATTTTCTTGCTGCTTGTTGCTAGTTTGATGCCCGCTCTGGGGCTCTACATCAGAGACACTGTTCAAAACAGGTTGCAGGGGTCCGTTTCCATGCTGTCTGCCGATGGTGCTGCCTGAAGGAAAACCATGGAAACGGAGTTTGACAGGCTCGCGGGGACCCACGGCTGCCAGAGCCGCTGCCTTTGAGCGCCTGATGAAGACATCACAGAGCAAACACAACATTAAAACACTGCCGGCTGCTTTGCATCACTTAGAATGCAAATCTCTTTGTTCTGCTCGGCCCTCGCGTTTGGTAGCCGAGGAATCTGTGCAGTCATCTAACATGGATTTGATGACCTCGTTTCCCTCCCTGTATCACCTTTCTCTCTTCTTCCCCCCCCCGCCCTCCAAAAACCTCACCATTTCTTGCAGAAGGGAGGTTTGTGTGGGGCTGAACATGTGAAATGTGAAATTGCCTTTTGCAGTTTCTGGGATTTCTAGGCACAAATTCAGGGCCTGTATTGCAGAGTGGAGTGGGCTGCATTGCTTTGTTGCTCCCTGTGTGTTATTTGACTTGAATTCATTTACATGGCAACCCACAGGGGTAAATTTTATGTCATCTTTATGTCACAGATTAAACAGCAAAAGTAATCCTTTATTTGAGCAGCATGTACCTTCTGACCTTCAAACCATACAGGTGAAAACAGAGGGGGGAAAAAAACAGGCCCTCTCACCCTCGTAATTCCAGTTTTATCATTTCTTATGCTAAATTTGAACTGCGTAGTTATTAATTCAACACCCCCCTTCTGTAAGTAGCCTGTAGTTTAATGCTACTTTCTGATTGCCTTGGCCAGAGTCAAAACTTCAATGTGACCTGTGCCCTGGTGCTCAGATGTGCCATTTCAGTGGCTTCTGACAAGAAGAGGACAGTCGGGAAGGGTTTTGTGCTGGCTGGAGAAACCCTGATCCTAAAAATACACCTAGAGACCTTAGTGAAGTAGCTGCTTGGGAAGCTTTGGGAAGCTTGTGGTCAAGGGCCCCAGAAAGTAGCCTGTGACCTCTCCTTGTCCAGACTAGGCAGAAAATGAGCCACTTCATGGAAAAATGAAACTGCTGCCTCGTGCCCAGATGTTTTCCTTATAAAAAGCTGGTGTGTATTGGGAATGATCTATAGAAAGGCCACATTTTTGCCACCCTCGTTTTGTGTGGGATCAGTTCTACAACTAGGAATATGGGACAGACCCCGGGTTAAAGACATTTCTAAGGCATGGCTAAGTGCTTTTCCTTTCCTTGCCCCTGCCACAGTGGATGCTGGTCTATGTCATCTGTGAATCCAGCAAAATTTGGCATCTTCATACAAAAACAGAGAAGAACAGTCTGCTTGGACAAGGTTTTCCAGCGAGCAGCTCTTTTCTGCTTCCAGTACTGGTCCTCAGCTGCTTTGTGTCTCTTGTCCAGCCACAGCCGGGGAAAAGACACTCTTTACAGCATAGATTAACTGTCTCTACAAGAACCATCATTTGTGGATGATCAGGTTATTGGAAAATACAACTATGCATTTCCATGAAAGCGTTGAGGCCAAGTCACACAGTCCCCAAGGAGATCCAGGTGCTCTCACTCCTCTCTCATCCCTAAGCTCCTCTGGGTTATGCAAGTCTTTCTCCTTTTACGCTCCTTCCCCCTCTTTCTTTCTTTTAGGCTGACTCCTGGAAGGACCTTCCATTTTCTTACAGACTCACTGACTCTGCTTTTCCTGACTCAAATCTCCCCTCAAGACCCTGCAGAAATGACATTTCTTTAAAATCATCATTTTGAGGCCACATTTCCCCTGCCTGTTGATGTCCTCTCAGTTTGAATAGCAGGGTTTAGTTTTAACTGTGAGGCAAAGTTGGCAGGTTCTCAACTAACCCAAAGTCAGGTTGGAAAAGAAGAATGAAAATCAGAAAGGGGACCCAGAATGTCAAAGCAGAAGACAATCAAATTTTGGTGTCAAAAAGAGGGCAAAACTGAGGATGTGGGACTTGCATGAAAAAATCTTGTAGACAGTTATTTTTTCCCCTCTTCCTTTCTCTTACAGTAGGACAAATTCCACTTTTATTCCAGTTCATCTGTAAAACATGAGGAGCCAGCTGAGCATAGTGTTGGTTCAGAATAAGGGCAGCTGACAAGGGAAAGGTAAAAGGAACTTGTAACTGCTGCAGATCTAAGAAATTATTTCAATGTGACAAAAAAAATCTAAGTTCCAAAGGAGGAAGGCGCTAGGACATCATCCAGCATTCCCTGACACAGCAGCCTCCAAGGCACAATTAATGCATTATTCATTTAAATACAGGCCACCAACTCTTGTTGTCTCATGTCTTCAAGGGGTACCTTATCCTGTTGTTCTCTCGTGCTTGGTTACAAAGGGCTGCAGACCAGGAGGAGGCAGCTCTGAGAGTGGCAGCGGAGTTAATGTTCAGAACTTGGGTGCAGGTGGAAAAGCAGGACATGAAAGAGAAGCTTGGACAGAAAAAGTTTTGGACCTACTGCTTTAGCTTACACATAAGATGTCGGGGGTATTTTGGGGGGTGAATTCTAACATTCATGCTCTTTTATATATGCTGCAGACTGCTGTGTACTTTGATTCAGGAACCATGATACTCAGAGTAAAGCCTCCCCTTCATACGCAAGGTACTTTCCAAATGTTCCTTCATTCTCAGACACTTAGAAAATTAATCTTCAAGGCATATTGTAAAATACCAGATCATGAGCAGCGTGTGGAGTTTCCCATGGAGCACCCTGCTCCTCTCTGGCTGCACCCCCTCCTCCAAGCCTAGCTGTTTCTCCATCTCCTTAACACAGAGAGTTAGGATGGCACAAAGCATTTCCCAGGGAACTGTCCCCACTAAGAGTGACAACAGTGCTGAAGTGGAGCCTGAATCCCATCAGCGGGAAAGCCCCCTCACATCCAGACAGCAGCACTGATCAGAGAGTTTGGGACTTCCAGGATGTTTCAATGTGCTATTAGACAGAGAGGGATATTCAGAAACAGTCTAATTAGTTGCATTTTCTTTTCTAACCTCAGTCAAAAAACAGTCAGATTCTGCTTTAGATTTTGACATCCTATTAAATGCAGAACACAGGCCAATAGCTTTCATTCTCCCCTGTGATGCTACAGACTCTTGTTTTTATAGTTTCACAGAGAGACATAATTAGGCCTCAAAAAGGACAAGTCTAGACTATTAGTTCCCCACAGAGGCTCCCTGGAAAGTCAGAACCTACAATTATTCTCCACTTTCCCACTGAGGCAAATTTGTGGGTATCTGCTCTCTTGCCTCTGATACCCTGCTCATAACCTTCAAGCCTGTGACTTTATAGTATGTTCTCTTAAAGGGCACAACAGACAGGTTGGACTTTCCAAAGGGACAAGATCAACGTAAGGACAATATATGGCATCACTAATTCTATAGGTGTGAGTGCTTTTCAGTGCTGCACCCAGAGCAACAATGTATTGCTGTATTTCTGCCCCCTTCAGTGCTGCCCAGCAGAAGGGGGCTTTAGCACAGCAGCCTTCACCAGAGCAAGGCATTTACTGACACTTGTTTCCAGGGGTCCTTGGTATTCTCCTCCTCCGCTTCTGAGTTACCTACAGCTTCACATTTTGTTCCTCAACAACCAAGAAGCAGATTCAGACTCTGGCTATTGCAGATGTCTTCCTCCTTAGTCTTTGCCAAGTTGTACATTCCTCTCGCTCTTAGTTTCCAAGTGCTTGGATGGTTTCTGAACCTCTCCTGTTGAGCTGCAACCTTGGGCACAACTGATTAAAATGAGCTCTCATTCTCAATATGAGCACAGAGCACTGGGTCTTTGTTTTTGCAATAGCATCCTATTTCAGATGCATCTTCAGTTCATAATCCCCAATAATCCTCAGATCCTGGTGTGCCTAGCCATCAGTCCCTAATTCTGTGTAAACCACTTTACAGCTGTCTTTATTATATCCCATGTTACTGTTTTCAAGCCATTTTCCCAACCTACCCACATTGTACTGAGTTTAAATCCTATCTTCCGAAGTGTTGCTCAACACATTGCCTGGGAATTCGACTCACAAGGAGCATCAGCTCCTGCTCCCTCCTGCCACTTGCTTCCCATCACTAACCTGGGTGCACAGGGTTGTGCAGTGCAGGAGATGCTGATGGTGCCTTTTTGTTCCTTGCAGCATTTTCCTTGGCTGTGTGAGATGTCAAACTTTCTCAAGACTATTTTGCTGCATGGAAAGCCCTGGACACTTGATACCACAGAAACAAGGAAAAATTCTGGGCAGAGCTTATCTGCTTCTCAGCAAGTGCAATAAAATGTTTTCCATTTCTAATAAGCACAGTTTAGTCTTCACTTTGGGTTAGCACATCCCTACTAGGCTGCAACAGCAACTAAAGCACTCCATCACCCAGCGGTGTGCAGTTGCTAAATATCCCCATCACTGACACTGGCACCTTTTCCAGGCCAAAAGGGCATCAGCCATGGAGAGCTGTGCAGATGCTGACTGCAGCACAGAGCCCTGTAAGCAATTAGCCTGGCCACTTGTGCTCAACGTCTCAAGCACTCGGTGGAAGTAAAATGCTTACACATCCCTCTGCCCACAAGGCCTTGAAATCTTTAGGGGGCCTGGCTTTGCTGCCTGGTTTTCCACTGACAGGCTGATAGAGACATCACAAATATCTCCAAAGGCCAGTCACTAGGCTTCTTTCAACATCAAAGGTGTCAATGTTCATTCTGCCTCGGAGCCTCGGGCAATATATTCACACTTGAATATGTGAACTGAGTGTCTGAGGTTAAACTCTCTTTGATTATACAAATATTTCTCCTTGGGTAACTGATATTATTGTCCTGTTTCTTCATCAACATCTAATGTTTTCTATAAATCCTAATATTCCAATGGAAAACAAACCCTTATAGGTTGAAAAAGGAGGGAAAAAAGTATGAACTAGGGTGTTGTGGGAAGAGAGTAACCCATTTGAAATATACATTGCCATTATTTTGGAAGAAAAATCAGTGAACTGATGAGGTTTTTTGTTGCACTCTCTCAACATCCATCGTTAGGTTAATGTTCTCTTGGACTGAATTGAGTCTCCAGTCACAGGGATGTGAATCCCTTCCCCTGGACCCTCTTTGGTGTGTCTCTTCCCAAAAGCTCATGCCTACCCTACACACACACACACACACACGCTCCTCCCTGCAGAGCTTCGGCCGGTTGGCACAACAGATGCCATCTCCTGGCTCAGGTCATGGGCTGGAGAAGGCGCAATGCCTTGGTGGTGGCTGCTGGGAGAGCCTGATTCACCCTGACTGACACAGTTGTGGCACCTCTGCGGGGGTTCTCCACCACCTCCAAACAGGAGACAGGACAGCTGGGGCTGTCAGTAAATTACACTGCACAAAGACAGCTCCCGTGCTTGCCCAGCTTCTGCAGGCAGGGCTCTGGCAGGAGCTCCCGTGTCAGCACTACATCAGCACATTTGCACAACGCATGCACTGCTGCCAACTGGCCCTGCCTGCTCTGAGCAGCAGCTGAAAGCACCTGATGCTGCTGCGGAGAGAATTTGGTCCAGCATCTTGCAGGGTATTCAACAGATATCCTGTGGGAGAGAGCACCAAGTCCCCAGGGGGTTTGCTGTTCCTGGGAAAGAAATGACTATTAAATTCAGGCTGTTGGCCACTCAGTAGGTTTGCTCAGCTCCAAGCCTTCCTGCACTCGCAGCAGCCAGTTCCATCCCCCTGGTTCAGCAGGGCAGGGAGTGCAGCAGACAGCAGCTTAGTATCTTCTGCATCCTCCTGCAGAGCGCACAGCTCACCTGCCCCATCACAACTGCTTTTGCACACATCAGACAGGGATTTTTCCCTTGGGCAGCCACCCAGCCAGCCTCCAAGGCCGTGCACCAAGCAGGAGCAGGAGCCGGGAAACTACCTGGTCTTAAATGGCGTGGGTTTAATGAGATTTTTCTTTGTGACCTCTGCAGTAAATTGCCTGTGCTCAGCATTGTGTTGGAGTAACACCCGGCAGAAATTGTCGCGAGGCAGTAATTGCAGAGTAGCTGTAGAAGATCTCTGTGCCATCAGGCAGGGATTTTCATTTCATACATTAGTCACAATTTGCATAATCATAGTCATAGTTGCATATAATCAGTACAGCCCTTTGAATGTGAAGAAGGGAAAAAGGGAGAAAGCTGCCCAGCACTGGGGAAGTGCATGTAGTTGCTGTGGGTTGTGTGGCTCTCCTCATCACCATTCCAGCCACCCAGGGCTGCACTGCTACTCGAGTCACACATCCCTAACACAAACTTGGGGAATAAGGCAGGAAAAACATGCTTGCCTGACCATTTCTGGAAGGTTTTAGTGAGCAACCAGTGGATTATACACCAGATTTTCCTTACTGACATTGCCCAAGCTGCAGTGACAACAGATTCCTGACCATCCTAAGACAAAGGATCTTTACTTTCTAGAAAACTTCATTACAAATATAGGCTCCCCTAAGGGATGGAGGGAGTGTCTCTGCTCAGTGATGCCTAAGCACATGCACCTACAGCATTCCAGATACCTCAGTAACAGCCATTCTTTTATTTATACTGCACTGTCCCCCTTCCTTCTCACCCCTAAATGTCCCTCAAGACCATGTTGGTATTCTGATTGCTGTCAAATGCACTAAGAAGTTTCCTTACCTTCAGATGTCTCAGCTTTTGGATGCTGTATAATGAGTTGGCTTTGGTTCCTGATTCATCCGGTGGCTCCTCATTGTTGCAGCTGTCACAGCATGAGTGAGGATGTCAGCCTGTCCTGTGTGATCCTCACCCTGGCAGGAGAGACAGCCACATCAGGGACAGCCACACAACCTGAAAGGTCAGTCACTTCTGTTGGTGTTGCTAAACCAGCCTGTGCTTTGGCAGGCTGGGGACAGGCTGGTGTCATTGGACAGAAAGGGCCTTGAAAAGTCAGAACTGATGGACAGAAACGTTCAGAAATGTATCTGGTCCAGGAGACATGTATCACCTTGATCCTTCAGAGCCAGCAACCACAGCCAGAGAAGAACTATGCTCTGGCACACATGTTCTTAATCCTTCTGTGGCAAAACAGTGTTAAAGTCAACATTTCAGGCTGTAACTACTGGGGGAATTGTACTTGACCAACAGCCAGAGTATCTGCACCTTTCTGGTCTCTGCTCTTAGATGATCCTAGTGAGCCCATCACTCTGGTACCTCCACATCTTAGTCCTGTCTTCAGCTTCTCACACAGCAAAAGAGAATGGCTTTCCCTGAGATTTTAAACAGCTTAGAAGGACCATAATGGCATTTTCACTCATTTACATCCACTGTTGTGAAATCATGATGCGAAAATCTTCATGTTTCAAATAGTGTTTGACTGTTCTTGGGCTTTTAGACAGATAGGGAATGATTACCTTGCACCAGTCGTATGCCGTGCATTGACTCTCTGGGCCCATCTCATGTCTTGCTTAAAATCTGCATAATGAAAAGAAAGCCATTTCCTTGCAATCCATTCTCCTGTTCAATACTTCTCATGTGCCAGGTTGTTGTTTTTTAATCACACAAAATGGTATATATTAATAAGCTCTGAAGTTACATAAAGACAGATCTAAAGCATAAAACCACTAATATGCCCCACAGCATTCAGTGCTTTGAACACGGAACAGCATCTGTGTGAGAGTGTGATTGCACGCAGCTATGGAAACCAGTGCCAAAAAATGAGGAAGTGCTGAACAAGTGGTGCAAGATTGGAAAAAACCTGGGAACAAAGATATCCAATTTGCATTAAAGGCCCGGTTCGCCAGCAGCCCGAAGTGCGCAGCTTTCTGCTTTCGAATGATTATTTTCTGGATCTGCTGGCAACGTGTAGATTGTCTTTATCCCATAACAAAATTTCCTTCTCCCTCCAGTCCCCAACAGCAATAAAGGGTGAGCTGGTTCCCACGTCAGATGTGGCTATTTCAAACAGGACAACTTTTGCAGCATGGAAAAGTGCAAGGGCTTTCCTCATCTTTGCCTTCATCTGGAGCAATTCCCTACTCATTTCCAGATGGTGCCAATTAAAAGGAAAAACCCCTGCCCTAACAGTTGTTAACAAAAAAAGCACTATCTGAGACTTTCATGAGTAAAACCAGAGTCACATAATATGCTCAGGAGAAGCCCAAATGCAAAGAATGACTGCAGTTCACAAACACTTGGGTTGCTGCATCTACAAACTATGACCTGCCAGGGTTGGAGATGTGATTTGTGGTATGAGGGTTGCC
>JASSUY010052590.1:0-21109 GCA_032466535.1 Forpus xanthops | reverse complement strand
GAGTACATGACAATAAACAAACCCCAGTTCAAGTTTCTCGGCACACTCTGTACTGTTTGGGCATATGCTGCAACACGCCTGGTCTTTAGGAAGGAACTGGCGGTTCCACTGCAAGGGAACCCTGATGTTCAAAGCTCTGAGGTTGCCTCCCCGAGCTCAGAAGCACTCTCTTGTACTACTGATTGAGAAGCCTATCACCATCTAGATTCAGATGCTCACTTGGGAATGGATCACCAGGCACTTCCGGATAGTGCAAATGAGAAACAGTCGCAGTGGTCACTTACACCATGAGCTGATAAATTCCCTCGTTTTAATTCTGCATCAAAATTTAAGATGACCAAAGCAGTTCGTAATTCAGCATCCACTGTAACAGCATCTCTCAGCTCACAAGAAGAGATGCACATGGACAGGAGCGCAAAGGTTCCGCAGGACCTCATCTGCCAGCTTCATGCAGTACACGCATAGGTACAACTTCGCAGTGGGACAAGGACAGAGGGGTGCCCTCCATGGTACTGTGTCCTGTCACAGCAATGGAAACAACACAGTGGATCATAAGAGAATCATATTCAAGGACATGGGAGATAAGAGAAGTGATGTGCACAGACCAAAGGTCTCTGTAGCCCAGTAATTTCAGATGCCCAACAGCAAGTATAGAAAAAGAGCAGGCGTCACAGGAGAGTATTTTAGAGCACATTCTCCCAGAGGGTTCCAGAACAGGGATGTAAGCAGATCATTAAGTGTAACACCCACCAATTTCCAGCTGAAGTCTCCTCCTTAAACCTGTTCTCCCCACCCTGAAACCACCAAGCTTACAATGTGGCTTGCAAAGCAAAGCAGACGTGTTCCCAGACTGTCCTTCACAGAATAAGCCTCTACTATGGCATGAGAAGACCCAGGGTAAACTCTGAACTGCCTTTGAGGGACATGTTATAGAGTCCTCATTGCAAGGAGTTTTCTGTGAAATTCATGAAGGTTGTACCAGTTCTGGCAGAGAGATGAGTCCCTCCTGCCTCCCAAACTCCAGGAACTGGGTATTTCTCAGGATCCTCTATAGTCTGTGCAGCCTTCCAGGTTCTTTGCTGCTGTTCTATTTATTTACTCTATTATCTATCACTGAAGTGAGACAAGGAACATGAGAGAGATAAAGCAGTTCACAAAGGAGAAAACAGAAAGGAGAAGCCATTTATGGCTGGCTGAACACAGGGATGGGATGTCCTACAGAAAGTCTAGGAAGGTAGATGGGAAAGATCCTTCGATTTAAAGGAACCCCTGGTGTTTTGCCCCGACACAAGGAGTCAGTTTAGAAAGCAGATTAATACCATACACAGGGATTTCTGAGCCAGCAAGCTGAGCCGTGCTTTATGCTGCAATCAGAAAAAATTAGAGGCAGCAAAAGGTTACATCATCCAGGTCTTAATCCACAAACACATGGACTAAAAAACGGTGGCACAGGGTTAAATGCTTTGCTGGGTCAAACACCTAATTTGCTCCCTGTCACTGGGCTGTTCTCTATCACAGACATTGTTTGGGCTAATTAAGACTCTGCTCCTTGCCATTGCAAGAACCCAGAGCATGAATCCTCTGGCACTTCTAAGCACTGTCAGTGCTGTGCAGATAACAACAAATAATAATGATAACAACCTTTGTGTTTGAGGTCTGTGCTCGGGGTGGTTTCAGGGGTGATCAGATGTGGCAGAGAGATTGCCAAGCCAATCAGGACAGCCCCAATCAGTGGGAAAGAAGCCTCAGATACAAATCTGGATGAGGAGTTATTTTTGCACACTTTTTTACCTCCCCTCCGCCTCCAACTTCTAAATGTTCTTGCGGATCATCCCTCTCCTGTTCTTGCACTTTAGATGCTAAACTGTGTCTTTGCTGGGTCTGATTTTAGGCTTGCAAAGTACATTTGCTATTTTATGACTGATTTGCATGCAGTTAACTTGCACGCACCTACATGGTGGCTCATGGCCATTAAGGTGCTCTGCTCCTGGATTCACCTTCTCAATGCAGCTGACTTGCAAACTTACCAGGAAGGGACCATCTTGCACTGCTCCACGTGCGGTGCCCGATCCCACTTCCCTGAGGAGCATGCAGAAGCACCACTGCCACATAAATAATATTAATGATGCCATAGTGCTCACTGCACATGCAAATTTGACACATCGTCGGGCATATATTTTGTGCATGAAATTCCACAACTGCTTTTCCAACAACATGCTCCACTTTGTTTTATGAGATCCAGATTGATTTTTGAACCCAGTTGAAACATCTCCTATCCGTCACATTGTAAAGAAGCTTCATTTACCTAAGTTACTACAAACATGTATTAAAGATCAGTAACATCTGGTTATTAACAATTAAAGTTTATTTGCTTGTCTGCCTTCTCTTTAATGCTTTTAAGCTCTTTAAGCCTGCCAGGACTGTGGCTCGCTGGCAGGCGATGGCTGTGAACACTAGATGGCACTTTGCTGCAAGAAAGGTTAAGAGCTTATGCAACCAGATTAAGACCTCATTTATTGCCCTTATTCACAGGGCAAGACTTTTTGCTCACTGTGTCCTTACCACCTCGTTGGTGCTAATTTAGTCTTTAGTCCACAGAGAAAATTCTGATCGGCTCCCAGACAAATTCTCGTCTTCACCAAGATATAAATCTCTGCTGATGTGATTACTCCATGATGAGCTCTAGCTTGTATTAATACCAAACTGCTTTGTGTTGTGCCTCAAGTTGGAGCATATACGTGCAGCATCTGTATGATAATGACAAGGCCAAATACTCCAAAAGATGTAACTCTTCCTCCTGATTAAAACGCACAAACGGACCCTGCAGTGACCTGTTGCATCACAAAACAAGGGTGCAGTATCAAGTTTAAGATTCCTCCTGCCCTTCATACCAGGCTGTGTCTGGTACTTATTGGATCAGTTCAAAGGGCCAGATTCTGTCCTTTGTTTGTGCCTGGAATTCCCTGGCCCAAGGGGAGCTGAGTGATGCTGTGTTATAGCCACACCACGATGGAGCAAAGAGAAAAGTCCAGCCCAGCAGAAGGGACTCCTGAAATAGTAACAGGCAGACATGCAGGTATTCCATAGGAAAGGCTGAGGACAAGGAGCTGCCCTTTTTCCTGCTGACACCTGGAGCTTGCACGAGGGCCAGTGTTCATGTGAACATGGCTCCTTTTATTTATCCCTGAGGCTACACTGGAACAGTAACCCACAGCTAGCCTCAGCCTGCCTTGCAGAGCAGGTAGGTGAACATGGTCTGGAGCATCCTCCTCCTCTCCTTAAAGCCAAGGTTTCACCCCACCCTCTCCCAAGCCTGGCCTCCAGGCAGCACCCAGCCTTGCAAGTGCCCTGCAAGCCGGGCAGGAAAGTGGGCTGAGGCCACAGTAAACAAGTTGATGCTGTTTAGGTCCAAGGGTAAATGGCCATCAATTACATGGTAAACATGATATGTGAGGGTATAAGGCTGCCCTCAAGACACAGGAGGAGCTGCAAGCGCCCACCCTCCCAACATGTGGGCTCCTCTGCACAGAGCTCGGTCCCCATGGCATGTCCCAGGGTGCCACACCAATGCCAGAGCATCACTCACATGGCAGTAAATGTAGAGCTGGCGAGCACCAGCTCTACACCCAGAAGAGCAGGAAGGTTGTGTTCTGCTGTGCAGCGTACAAACAGCCATGCCACGGCCTTTCCTGAGCCAATGCCCTTCTTCACCTCTTCCTCCAGCCGTCTCTCTTACAACATCCAGGGTAAATCTCCCACTAGTGCTACTCCACCAGTTCTGGAAACCTTTTCATTCCTTTTATAGCTGTTGTTCCTTTTGATGAAGCTCCCACCTTGGCTGTCAACTGTTGCTACTCCCTTAGAGCAGCAGTGCTCCTATCCAGCCTGATCTCTCCCAAGGTCTGTTAGCTACTTTCAACACACACCATGCACCAAAACCTTTCACAGTTTTAGCTTTCTCTTTTAAATAAAGGATTTCTACATTTTAAAGTCATTGCCTGGATTATATATTTGTCCTCTTATCTGCACAGCTTCTCCTTACTCCAGAAAGAGCTGGACGATTCTCAAAAACAATTACAGTTTCTGATGCTACCACAAATACTCTCCTCCTCTAATTCAGCAATTGCAGTTCCCATTAGACTCCCTCTTTGTTCTGCTTTAATATTGTTCTCCAGGTCCTCTGACAAATTCCAGGCAAATTCAAGAGGACTTTTGTCTAAGAACTGAATAAACATCTTAAATTGCACCCCAGCCCCACAGACATGGCTGAACAGCGCCAGTAACTACCAGCACGCTGCTGCTGGCCTCCACTGTTGGTGTTGGCATCATCAGAGATGGCTCAGACAATGAAACAGAGCTGGCTGATAACAGAAAGGCGCTGGCCTGGAGCCTGGATGGGGCCACACATCATTGGCACCAGTTCAACATGGGACCAGCCTGGCTAACCAGCTGGAAGCAGGACGCAGGGGATGGAGGCTGGCTTGGCAAGGGGTTCATCGCTGACACCTAACGCTCACAGCCTCCCATAAAACACCCAAAAAGGGCCTCATCCAGCACAGTATCTGCTTAAAGAACCCTTCTAAACCAACCAACAGATCATAGCATATTCTTCCTCTCTTCCTCCTCCCAGCCGACAGCCTTATTAACCTAATAAAGACACTTCTATCTCCTTTCAGTTCAGGAGAATTCTCCCCATTGTTTCCACAGAAATCTCTTGGGATAGGCTGCCAAAAGCATGTTTGCTGTCGCATTCCAAGTTGCTTGAAATAACAAAGAATTATCTGTACAATTAAGATCAGGCTGTACAATTTAGATATGTGCTTTAAAAGAGTTATTATTCCCTGCCAGAGATGTATTGTTCTTCCCCATTTAATTTTATTTACTTTTTTAGTGGATGCAACAGTTACGCTGTCATTTATCAGAGAAGAAGGAAACAGCAGCTGCAGAGCTGTGTATATAAAATAAACACGGTGTGGATGAAGCTATCGGAAGCTCAGATTTCAAGGAGGAGAAGGGGGAGGGCTGCTTTTAATAAGATCTCATGTCAGTAAAGTTATGAGATGGAACGGCAGGGTCTTACCCTATTAAAAATCAGAGTGGTAACAAATTCCTTTCTTTAATGGAAGCGCAGTGTTAGCCGCATGCCCATAGACAGAGGCCTTAATTTAAAAAGTAAAAAGCAATTTGGTCATTCATGTTCAGATGTCGTCAAGCACTCCGCAGAGCATACCGAACACAGTTCTTTTTAACCCTTTGGCTGCAAGCCCCATACAGCACAGGAGAGGCAAAGCCAGGCTGTATTTACCCTGTTGAACAGGACTCTTTTCCTCTATCTGATCCGGGGAAGGCAGGTGGGAGGCCGGCGTCCGGCTCCCAACTCCGACGCTGTTAGCTCGGGTGAAGTGTTTCCCTCGCCATCAGCACAAACACAGATGCTGATGCTATCAACGGCTGCTACTTGTTTGTTTATTCATCTGTATTAAGCTGGTGACTAGGAACCCCCCGAGTACAACAGCACCAGAGCAGAGGGCTGTACAAGAGCCAGCTGCAGGGGTGTTCCCCAATAGGACATCACATGCTGTGACACGAATCTGCCCCATCCATCACACACTCTTGGCAGGATGCCTGGAGTGCTCTGAGGATGTGCAGACAAGGTCTGTCCTAAGCTAAGCAGAGGCAAATGCAGACTGAGGCTTGGTAGTCCAACCCTCACAGCCCAGTGTAAGGTGGGGACAGTGGCTGTGGGGTGTCTGCACCTCCCACCTGGATGCACCTCCCACCATTCATCACAACTGAGGGGCCAGGACAGCCAAGCACAAAATCAGGTTGGATGAACAACCTTATCGCAGGTGGTTTATAATAAACTCAAAACCATTTTGTAATGGAGCTATGTTCACCCACAGGTGATAACAGTAATAACACACACGCTCCTGTGGTATATCACTGTCTGCTCAAGCAGGACCTCACTCGAGATGGAGTGCATGAACTCAGGACAACTCAAAAACAACCAAACACCATGCATACGCACACAGGCAGTTCTACTGCAGGCATGATGTCAGTAATAGCATAATTGTGCAAAATATGTATTTTCTATAATTGTATAATCAGCATGTAATTATATAGAGTAGAAAATATAAACATATATTAACCAGGTGAATGCATTTATTATTCAAATATAAATTTCAGTGGTAACTGCAGTAGCGCCAGTCTGTACGTGTGTGTGCAATTAATAGAGGATTAGAATGAAATCTGTTGCATTTGGATAAATACCTGATACAGCTCGAGCCACCTCTGCACTAGGACTGAGAGATCACAGCGACAACACTGTAAAGGCACCAGAACTTCAGCGTTACATCTGCATTAGAGGCCTGCCACCAGTTTGAAGGATCTCTCATTCATTCTGCTGAAAACCAGCAGAAACAAAAGGAAATAGCTGGAGCTTCTGCAGCTGCACCATGAGCCCTCCTCCTACAAGGAGCCCAGCGACCACCACATCTGACACCACACTTACGAAATCACCACGTAACCCTCCCTAGACCCAACAACCTGACCTGATAAAGAGTGGTACAGAAATTCGGAAGGAAAATTGTTTGATCTTTGACCTTTCACTCCTGCTCCTCCTTACGTCAGCTGTAGTTGGCGACTGGAGGCAAAATTAGGCCTTTACGGGTTTATGTCTCATCTAGAAGAGCCATATTCCAGCAAAACAAACCCATTACCTCAAGCATCTTCCAAGAGAAATATTTTACCGTATGGAACAGCTCAGGGATTCAGCCTTCAACGAGGACTGTGCTTCGATCACAGATGGGATCTTGGGAACTGCACTAAATCACAGATGGTATATTTCTTCTTATCATTCACAAAATGGGCTATTTCCACTGCTTGCTGGGTTTTCTTCCCTTCTCTGGTTTTTATATTTTGCACATGGCAATTGCAAACATGGATATCATTTTTTAAAAGGGCCCTTGAAAACATTTTCCTTTAATGATGCATGTAATCTTTCCCTCTTCAAGAAATCTAACACCAAAATGTCATTCTTTTCAGAAATTAAAACATACTTAATTTCAATAGCATTGCATTTATGGTTGATATGCTTTGCTTATTTATCTTCTCTGTCATTTCTGTTTCCTTGGATAAGCTTGACATTCCCTCGTTATCTCTTGAAATACTGCATCAGCCAATAGCTACTGCCTAGACTGAGACATGGCAGCTTCTGCTGCTGCCCACTCATGGGCCATGGGCAACTGGTGGATCACACATTCATCCTCCTTACAGTCTGTGTTATCCTAATTCTGAACCACAACCAGCTGAAGACAGCAGCAAAGCCCAAATTCACACCATCGACTCCAGTCCTTGACTGGGGAGACATATATAGGCACCTGCAAAATCCCTGTGCAGTCAAAGGAAGAGTATGGAAGGAGGAAAGGGGAGAAGGAGAGAAAGGAGCATCCCCTGGCACATAACATTCTGTGGAGCAGCTTCTCTGTCTCTTGTCTATGTAGGGAGCCTAAGGCAGGCAGGTACTTCACCAAAGTTAGGGAAGGGAAAAGAATTTGGATGTCCTCCAAACAACTTAGCCTTAAAACAACAGATGGAAACAGAGAGATATGGGGGTCCACAAACAGTCAATGAGATTATGATATGAGTTTGCATAATACACGCCCGGCTCTGCACATCAGTGCATCTCTTCTTTCTAGCAGCTAAGTGACAGCAAAAAAAAAGCCAAAATTACATTTAATACTTTCCTGAAATTGCTTCATTGTTTTTCCATGTAAACTGCTGCTATAGCTGGCACAGAGTTTTATTTGTTTGCTGGCAGGAGAGGAGGACAGCCTATACAATATGAATAGGAGAAAAGGCAGCTACGAGCAAATCTCTCCATTCAGCCATGATCCAAAAAGATTCAGAGCTCCACATGTTGCTATCAGTACAGTAACAACTGGGCTTCTACCAGCATCATGCTGTGATCCAACCTCTGGGGATCCTCTTCTATATCCATTTAACTTTTCCACCTCATTTGCTATCACAAGATGCTCAAATGCTGTTGTCATTTTGCTTCTGTTTTGTATTTACTGATGTTATCAAATATTACACTTCACTGAAGGGTAATCTAGAAAGTATTTCATGCCCTCTTCAATACAGAACTGCTCAAACACTCATGTCAGCCCCAGAGCTGAGCAGCAAATCAAACCAAGACTCCATGCAAGGCAATGGTAATTGTTCCACTTGGCTTTGAATCAGACTTTTGAAGAGTATTTCTAATTCACACTGAATCAGGATCTAATAATCCTTTAGCACTGAGAAGAGGTCAATATTGTGATGACACTAAATCATGCTCAGGCTGAGTAGGCTTTTGTCACTTAAAAACAGCTGTGCTTTCTGTGTCTTGTGCCCATCTTCCTAACCCTCAAAAAATGCCCACAGTGATCCCTCAGGGTCACAGACCAGGATTTTGACCCATCCAAGAGCAGCTCCAAGCCCTACTATCGATGCTGGTGCCTCAGATGCAATCACACTAGAACATTCTACTTCCACAACCTCACCTCAAATCCTTGCCAACTTACGTTTCTCACAGACGTTATTAGGGGAAAATGCATGCCCAACACAAGGTCTCAGCCACGTTTACCATCTCACATTTCACAGCACTCACCCAATACAAACTCACAGCACGACAAAAAGCCTGAAAACAGGGCTCTCCCCATACTAGATCAGAGCAAAGGCCCAGTGTCCTGTCTTTGCTGGGTCTCCTGTTTTCTGTCAGTCAGAAATCAGCGTCTTCCTGGATTAGGGGTTGCTTCTGAAGCACCATGTTCCAGGGCCAGGAAAGCATCTTCCCTCATTTAACATATTTCTGTTGTTGGTCTCTGAATTTTCCCCATGACTTGCTCTACTACTTAAACATGCACGGTGTGAAACAGTATTTATTTTGCTGTTGTATGCCGCTAATGTGGCCCTCTCCCAACTCTGCCTCATGAAGAAGAGGTGCTGTACTATTGATCTGGTTTCCCTTTTGGCCAACAGGTGAGAAAAGCCAGGGAAGTGGCCAGGCATCTGTGTGTTTCACTTAGCATCATATCCAGGATGCCAAATGGGGTGTACAGTCTTCTGACTGCATCTCTAAAAGCTTCACAGCTGGAATGGATACTGCTCTTGGATTTTAACACTCATGTACACTCTCCGATACAGCCCAACTATTCAGCCTTTATGAGAGTGAAGTGGGTATGAGCCTAAACAGTTCAGATGCAGGGAGTTTGTAGTCATGCCACACATGATTTAGTGAGTAACTGATGCAAAGCAAAATGATGGCAGAGCTCTGTGATCTAGCAGCTGTGCAAACAGGCTAGAGAATATCAAATTCAGGAAGCTGTATCTCCAGGAAAGCATTTAAAAAAAGAAAAGATCCCTAGTGCCACATCTGGTGGCATCAAATTGTCATTATGACATGGTATTTAAGATGATTTAATGGGTTTATTGCCGAGTAAGGACCTTGGAGTTTGCTTAAACTACTGTGCATTAAAAGGATGTAACACTTTAAATGATATTCTGACAAAGTACTGCCTAAACAGTTCATTATCTTTGAGGAACACACACGTATGTACATCAGCATGTGTGTATATGGAAATAAATACAGCAATAGGAAGATGAATAGAACTGCACACCTACATACACGTATATTTAACGATACACTACAGGGGACTCACATGTTGTTAGATCTATCTTCTGGAGAAATTCATTCACCCCCTTGCTGCCTTTCTCTTCTACACTTCATACAACCATCCAGCAGGCAAGATTTCTGTCCACCTTCATTACTTCTCACTTAGGGCACTGAATCAATGGGTGGTTTTGAAACAAAGGATTCAGTGACTAAAACCAGCCTGGGAAAGTGCCTGGGAAAGGCTACTGATTATAGATGACTTCTAAGAAAAGGTGTCCCACAGAAGAAAAGGTGTTTCTTTTCTAGTGGAATATTTTTAATGTGACTTAGTGTTTCTCTCACCTTTAGTTCCCAGAACAGTTCTCATTTCCTCTGAATGTTCTGACTTCTTATCTCAGGCCCTTTCAGTGTGTTGATTTTAAATTCAGTCTGGTTAATTCAAATTCAAGGCACGTGGCTCCTGAAGTCTTTCACCATCTTCTGGTTCCAACAGAATGGGGCTGTTAACAGTGTGGGGTTTTGTCAGTGAGGAACAGTGCAAATTTCTTTTTACACTTATTCCTTTCTCACTGGATTGACTTGACACACTGTAAGCCAGTCAGACAATCTTGCTTTGGGTGTCTAACTCAGGTGGTTCTCTCTTCACTGCATTCAGAAGGGAGGTTTCTGACCAGAGGTGCTCTGATGTGCACCTGGGATAGATGCCTTAAGTGAACAAAAGAGACCACCACTTGTGAAATCATATGCTGGTGCAGATTTGTCCAGCCAGTCAAATTCCTGAACAATTCCATCAAGTCACTGTGAGCTTTTCCATCATCTGTGGCCATTTCCACCATCAATGTTTGTCTCTTAGCATGCGAATAAAGTGTCAAAGCATAGTCTGCCTCTGCGAGGCAACTCTGTGTGCACGTAGCACACAAGTAAAAAAGGCAGCTTTCCTCTGTTCCAATCTGACTTAGCTGTTCAGATGCCAGAAGTGACCTACACAGAGTAGCAGGGAGCTGCACACTCTTTGCAGTGCTGTATCTACCCTGTTCATGCAGAGCTGTGTATACCTGCCCTTGGGCCTCTGCTGACATCCCCTCCACAGGGTGCCACCACACAGCTTGGGGCTGGCTCTTACTGGCAGTCTGCCCCATAATATTTACATCTTTGACTTTAATTTCTATGTATCTATAACAAATAATAGTATTTTTTTCTCCCTACCAAAATCCACCTCTTACAAAGCAGAAAGGAAGCTGGAGCTTGTTTCTTCTGAAAACTTCATTTCAAAATGGGAAGGGGTCTTCAACAGCCAAAGAGTTGGGCTTTTTCCTTTTCTTTTTTTTTCCCCCAATAAGGGTTGGATAGTGAATAATTGGAAGAGGGAAAAAAAATCACCTCAGGTTGTATATTGCCTCTTCCTCTTGCATTGCAGTTAATGCAAACCTTTGATTAGCCTGCTGAAGAGACCACACATTCAATAATTTGAAGCAAAAGGTTAATGGTGTTATTACAACTATTATCCCTTTTAAAATCATTATCCTCTTGTTTTTTATGTCTATATTACCTTCACCTTTCCATGAACCCACTTTACCAGCTGTTTCCCTATGTCATAAAGTTTGCTGAACATCATCCTAGGAATAGGATAAATGCCATGTTTTATCAATCAAGCCTAAGGGAATTCTCAGCTTCTCATAACCCAAACTGTAAAGGGAGATTATTACAAAGTTTCTATTTTGATTTTTAAATTGGCCATGAGTGAAATATACACTTAATGTCAAGGTGCAAAATGTTGCAATTATGACACCATTTTCCTTGGCAAGTTTTACAGAGCAGCAAAGTGTGAAAACTGAAGGCTTACAAAAGACTCATCAATTGTAATTAACTTTAAATTGGTTATTTGTTAGGAGGACAAACAGTCCAAGCAAAAATGCAGCATGACCAAACCAAAGATAAAGTACTAAACGGAAGTGATAACCAGCCCTATTTCTAAAGCATCTTCTCAACTTACGAGGCTAAATCCTACTGACTATCAGGAAGCCTTATGCTCCTATCCCTCACATTGGAAAATGTGAATTAACCCCCTTAATTTTCAGAGTGACACTGACCTAAATCCATGGCACTGTCTGAAATGTATCTGAAAATGCTCCTTGCTCTCCAAAAACACTAGGAGGATCCAGATTGCCTAACATCAGTCACCCTGAGTTAGTCACTCCGTCAACCTTTGAGCTAAACCTTTGCTCTTTGTAACTTCCTGGTGCAGTTGCTTTACAGTTGGCACCTCCTGTAATCCACTTCTATGTTTTTCAGCTCCTGTGAAGTCAGTCTCCATCAGTTACGCACCGAGCCCAAGATCTACAAATGGGCCTGGAAGAACTTGTCTACACAAAAGAAATTTCCAGTGAACTTAATTAAGCAAAACAATAAAACATGGAGGAAATTAAAGGCCACAAACCCATCAAGTTTTGTAAGTGCTCAGATTTCATTACCCCACATAAAAGTATCACACTTTTCCTGGAATTGCGAAAGAATCTGTTCATGATAATGCCTTGACATGAAAATACATTCTCTGCAGAATGGCAACAGTGCAGCATTTCTGAGCTCTTAGTAAAATAAATTAAGTGCTCTGTGATTGCTTCCTTTGAACACGGAAAATACAGGTAGCGCATACTAATGTTTTCCAACAATAGCCTTTATCAGGGAAAAGCTGTGATCTGGACAGATATTTAAGCAGAACAAAATGCAGGCTCTGCCTATGCTGTTTTTATAATCACGGATGCACAGAAGTTAATGCCTGTACAACTTAGAGCAGTGGTGGCAGCAGAAGTGAGACGTTTTCTTTTTGTTAAATTCTGACCATTTTGCTCCCAACTTCTGAGTGGCAATTCAAGAAGATATAAAGGGGGAAATCTGCCATGTGAAAGATGTAATAAGAAGCAAATTCCCACTACAAAAGTGCCATGATTGACGTGGTCGTGTCATTATCATTGAAAATAATCTTCTGGTGTGTTAGAATGACAAGAGGATGTGTAATGTTATTCTGATACAAGGCTGTGTACATTCATTGATCCAAAGAATTCTAATTCACCCCATGTAGGAAGATAAGAATCACCACAGCAGGCAGTTAGGAGTTCATCTAGCCCCATATCCTGGCTCTGACAATGCCTAATACTTTGTATTTCAGAAGAAAGCGTCAAAACAGCAGCTTCATTGTGAGCACTTTTAAAACTAAACAGCATCAATCGTAGATGTGTTCTCATCTCCTGTGCTTTTCACGGCTTGCTGACCGTTATCAGCTTCCACAACAACAGTTACCATAGCAAGTGAGTTTTATGGGTGTTCTCTTTTCCTTTTATGCATATATATTTATGCACACGTGTGTACAAGCATGTCTGTAACACAGATAATACATACACATGCAATAACTGAAATGACAGAAAATCCCAACCTTCTTTTAAAAAGAAATACAGGCTTAAACAGCTATTTCCAGCCCAGCTTTTTCATTTCTGTTTTAATCACAGCTTGAACTGGTTACTGACAAACTTCCCCAAGAAATATTTAATTATCTTTAATTGTGGTGAATCCATTAATGGTTTTTAAAAGCCACCATTTTAAACACAGAGTGCCAGGTTTGGGGAAATGGGCATCAGAAATAAGAAATTCAACTTCTTCAGCTTATCAAAGGAAAGGTTTGGGAGGCTGGTAACTCTTGGTAGACAGCTAGAAAAGATTAGCAATAGGAATGATTCAACCTCATGGAAATCAGCAAAATGACTTACTGTTTAGAAACTAATAATGGCTACATTGAATTAAGACACTATTTCCTTGAAGAAAGATTAATAAAAAACAGAGGTAGTAGAAAGAACAGAAGTGTTGCCATGTCCTGGAACCCCTGTGGCAAGATTCAGTATCTTTCTAGGATGCATGATCTGATCCAGTGTTTGTGAGTCTTTGTGAAGTGGAGGAAGATGTGACTCACAACATCCTGCTCTCCCCAGGGCCTACAGAATGATTTGAGAGAAATTCCAATTCACTTCCATAGTGGAACATGGTCATAAAAGATGCAGCTCTACCTTAGACAGTAATTATAATCAGATTTTATGCCTTGCAGCATCAGCTGGTCACTCATAAATGTAAGAGAATTTTTTTCCCCTAGATATGTCAGTCAGCTTCCATTGCTGGGGTGTTCTACCTCTCTCCAAAGCACTGGAGGCAGGAGCTCCATGTGCTCTGGGATACCAAGAATATCCTTGGATGACCTGGTGACATGCCTTTCCTACAGGTCCCAGGTTATTCTGGTCATCATTTTAGGACAAGGTTGTTAAGGAGCTGGCTTGTTTTGGGGTATATTTGCCTTTTTGACACCATCTGCCATCCAGTTGACTTTTTATTGGGAGCACGTGAGGAGACCCCACCTCCCCACACCTTATCAGTGATGGTGCCCTGCTTTCGTTTGTTCCTCTCTGTGCTAAGCACTGCAGTTATATGATGCCTAAAATACTGGCTTGGCTTTAAGCTTGAGCAAAAGCATGCAAGGAAAACTTAGGAAAGCTTGTGATACTGAGTTAGCTTGAGTAGATGGACTTAACTCTGAGCAGGTACTATGAAACTCCAAACTCTCTCTCAAGAGTTACGAGGGAAGAGGTTCCACATCATGGAACATGTGGCTACTCCATAGGAGGCTGACTATCTAAATGGATTTGTGCAACTTCCCTAATCATCCTTTCTCTTGTAACACCTGACAACCTGACATCAAGTGTAAGCATCTCGCAACACAAACACATTTTTAAGGACATACTGTGTTTGTACTGCAAATCATGCTGAAATAGCAGTAAAAGCCAAATATCACTGTTTGAAGTTAAATCATGTGTTCCCATCCACACAGCTCGACTGCGATCCCACCTGCTTCACGTCCTACCAGTCACTCATGTTAGCTCAGGCTGCTGACTCCACTTTCCATCCATCATAACTCTTACTTTGTATTCCCTTTTGGCATAAAGCATTCCATTACCTCCACTTTCAGCTGAAGTAATACCTTTCTTAAGCCCATACAACAGCAGCCATCAGAAGTGGTGATGTGAGAAACAAAGCTCCATGTGGAGCACCTCTCCATCTGCTAATGGCATTGCTGAGCCATGCCAAGAGCCAAACAGCAATGAGGGTGACTGCTACAACCAGATGCTGTCCAGCAAATATCTTTACAACTTTTGGGACTAGCTGTACAAGAATTCTGGAGGTGCCATCTGTATTTTCTCAGAGATACTACTACTATTCTTGGTGAGAACTGGTAAGGCCACGAGGCACACATTCCTGTTTATAGGAATGCTCTACCAAAAGATGAGTTCAGATCCAGGCACGCATTTCCCCTCAGTGTGAGGTTTTCTGGTATGAGATTTGGGTTCATCCCAAGTTCAAAATTTTTCATTTTAAATTAACAAAAAGGCACTTTACAAAGCCCTCAAAACCCTCAAATTACAGCTCATAGCAAGAATCAGCTAAAGCAGCAAATAACTAAGAACCAAAATGAATTTGCTAATTCCCCTTTCCCTTTCTGGTATTCATTCCCTTGAGCTGGAACACCAAACCATGATCCACACATGAATAATGCAGCCTCTGTTTCAGAGTTGATTCAACAACAGAAATCTGTACCCTCCCTCTGTGTCAGATATTTATAGGAGACTTTCTGACCACCTTGCTTTGAAGTCACTCACTGAAATGCAGAGGGGTACATGCTACAATTGTAGGAAGCTCTTCCTCCACAGCAGCACTTCCAGAAGGCCACTCTAAATGTGCAGGCGCCACTAACCCCAATAAATCTTTCTGTCCTCAGAGGACATCAGGATGAAGCGATGTTCTAACCACATCCATTTTTCTCTATCACGCTCCTTGCAGAGCCTGTAGTAGCTGTAAACATCCAAAGCCACCCTGAAGCAGTCCTCTGATGCCCAACTGAGCACTGATTTAGACCACTTTTATGTGAGACAAAAGAGATTCTGCAACCTCATTCACTATATAAATATTTAAGCAAACAACAGGTCTCTAGTGTTTTCTTCGCTAGTGCATGAAACATGATGGTCCAGCAGATACTAGGATGTGTTGGACTAGGAATTGGTGGGGGGACCCGTGTCCTGTGGGCAGGCTTGCTGCCACCACCTCACAAGAGTGTTCATCTGGAGGTGTGGGGGAAGTTCCTGCACTGTGTGGCCCCTGAAAGCAGATAGCATCCCTTGCAGTTTGCACCACAACCTTTTCCTCCACCCCAGCCTCTCAGTCCAGGGATGAGACACACTTTTCCCACCCCTTGGAAGGTGAGGATAGGGTAGGAGGCCACTGTATGAATCAAGAACTCAGTGTATGAGCCTTGACAGTTTGTTTCTCAGTCATCAACCTAGTGCAACCTACTCCTCTCTCCCTCCTCTGCCTCAGATTTCCTACATCAGCTATACTACTGTCATTTGTGGCTTTCCATTTCCAGACATAACCTTATAACAAGATTGGTCTTCTGACCTTCAAGACAAAGGCGCTTTGTCTGGTGAGCTGTGTGAACAAACATCTGCCCAGATAAAACCTGTGCCTTTAGATTCCTGGTCCTGTATCTCATATTTGTGTTTCTCAGTGTACACATACAGCATTAGTAAAATCTGCTTACTGGTGTTTTACACAGTGGGAGTAGTGACACATCAGACAAGCTGGGCACTGCAATTGCAGCAGTCCTTGGAAAAGCATCTCTGGCTCCCTGAGAGCTCCTATCTGTAAATGTCACTTAATTGTCTAAGAAAAATTTGGCTGACCTTTCAATTACTGGTAATAGAATAAAAGCAATAAAAGAGTGTACGTGACAGCAAGTGTCACCAACAGCCATTTGCTGCCTTCTTGTGCTGACTGGGAGTGCCAGGGAAAATTCACAGCCCACTCCAGGGCTGCTTTTTCAGCACAGCCCCAATAAAAGGCCATGAAATAGGGGAAGAAAGGAATCATCTCACATCCCTCTCTGTCCTGATTCCACAAAACCAGAAAAAGGTTTTCTGAATATCTGGGGAAAAAAGGTCCTATATTCTGAGGGAACTTAAAGAGTCCCTCAGTGTTTTCAGGGTAAACATTGTTCTCAGCCAACCGCTTTGTAACATGAAGTAGTTGAAATTATTTTCAGCTAAAGTATGAGGTACACGGGCAAACCTTCCCTACTGTGCACAGGGAAGGTCAGGATGGAGCTTACACACTGTTCACTGCCTTTGTAAGACCTTCATTCAAGCAGAGCCAGCAGAACCTATCTCATGGCTCCACCACTGAACTCAGTCACTGTTTTTTTGCCTGTTGTGTTTGGTACTTGATAAGACACTTGAAAAGATGTTATAGTACAGCAATCTCAAATATGAAACCCAGTTTGTAAATTAGCTGTTAGCAGCTCTCATAAACACTTCTTAAAGTCCTCCTCCAGCAGCAGAAATAGCTGTTCACTCTAAACTGACAGCCTATTGATTTAAGATCAGAAAGGCTTAGTTGGCAAACTCGTCGTTCTGGTGCCTGACTCACGATTAAGAGCTCTCTCTCGGTTCCTTTCAAGCAGGAAGAAGACTGCAAATACTGATCAAGTTTTTCACTTCCTTCCCAGTCACCACTGAGATTCCTGAAAAACAGAGAAGGCCCTTGGCAGAGATCACTGCTGCTAAGGCCACTTTGTACCTTGTATGTTCCCCAAAAGTGATTATTTATGTATCAGGTCCTTCCTGTTGTGGAAACTTAGAACCTATATGATAACTTTTGAAAACACTTCCGGCAGGTTCAAGCCTTGGTAGTCTATTTTCAATATCTGCACTGAAATGAGTTAAAAAATATTACATGCAGAAACTTACACTGTCAGATCCATCTAAACTCAGTGATCTCACCACAGCAGCCATTTCCAAATTAACCAGCAGAGCCAGGACATTACCAGATACTGCAGGGAGATGTTCCCCTGGTTCCTTCACCTTCAAGATAAGACTGTGATTATGGCTATTCACAGCTTTGTGGATGCTCTCAAGTGAGACCTTTCTTTCTGTATGGCATGGTTTAAGCCCAGCTGTAACTCAGCCTGGCTTGCAGGCTGTGCACTGCCGGCTCTGCTGCCTTCCCTCAGCACCAAGTGCACGGCGGCTGCAGCAGCAGTGTGGCTCCCAGTTAAACCCTACAGTCTCTCACTCCCCCCCACCCCTTCCTCCCCCCTGCTCCAGGAGGGGTGGGGAGGAGAATCAATAGAATGTAACTCCCATGGGGTGGGATAAGAGCAGTCCAGCAACTAAGGTATAACACAAACCATTGCTGCTATGCCAATAATGATAAGGGAAACAATAAGGGAAGAAAACACAACTGCTTACCACCTCCCAACTGATACTCAGCCCAACCCAGCAATGATCTAACCCTTCCAGGTGACTGCCCCCAGTTTATATAGTGGACATGATGTGCTGTGGTATGGAATAGCTCTTTGGTTAGTTTGGGTCAGGTGTCCTGTCTCTGCTTCTTCCTGGCTTCCCCTCCTCCTGGCACAGCGTGAAACTCAGAAAGTCCTTGGCCAGACTAAATGTTACTGAGCAGCAACTGAAAACATTGGTGTTATCAGTGCTGTTCCCAGGCTGAAAGTCAAAAACACAGAGCTGCACCAGCTGCCAAGAAGGAGAAAAATGACTGCTACTGCTGAACAGTATTCTTTACTGTTATTCTGACAGTGTATTCTTTACTCTTACAGGCTAATTTGTGTATTACTTCTTCAGGCAGCTCTTTCTTATACAGTCCCAAATTAAGTAGCAAGTAAGTAAAATAAAAATACAACTGAGCATGACAATGTATCTCTTCCTCTTTGACACATACACCTACACACAACTACCCCACCACACATACACACACACAGTAGCTGAGTGTCACAGGCTAAAATAGTGATATGGTAGTTTCCACCATTCCTCCTACAACTTTACTGCCTTGGTCAATTAAAATGACTCATGCACAAGAAACTGTTCTCAGGACGGTGGATGAGGAAGCCAATTCATGACAACTACAAGTTCGAGTCTTCAAATCCTGCTGGAAAAAAAAGAATTTTAAAGGGCAAACAATCACCTGGAACAAGTATCACCTGACTGTGACAGAATGTTCCTATTAACTGTGTCCTCTACAGGCTAATTGTTCAAGTTGTTCAAGCCTCCCAACTCTTACTAGTTCTCTATAGTGTTTTGTTTCATAAGCAATTGTCCATGTTAATTCCATATTTACCTCATTTGCAATTGCAAAGAATAAACAGGAGGCAACATCTGAATGGTCGCACAAAACTAGGAGAGAATCATGTTTAGACAGGATCTAATTCACACAGGAGAAAAGGGAGGTATGGGATTTTGTTGTTTGGTTTGGCCTTGGTTTTTTTTTTTCCCTCTTTATCACACTTCCAAAATTAGCAGCAAGCAATTGCATACACACATTGTACCTAAACAAATCTAACAAATAAGCAAATATCCAGTGAGAACCTCCAAGCACGTTCTGCTGACTACAAACTAACGTGATACTTACTAATGTAAAAAGCTGGAAATGAGGAAAAGATTTACACAAAACTAGGCCGCCAAACTGTATTGGTTTAATTGAACTATAAAATAAGACAGCACAATCTTAAGAGCCTTTCCAACCCTAACCGTTCTGATTTTATATACCACAATTCCCAACTGTAATGTAATGTTTGCAGTAGCTACAAACACTTTCAAAAAGCACAAAAGGACACAAATATCCAAAAGTTCTTTAAATCCTCAAACAACTGTTTTCTTTTGTTACGTAGTTCTTTGTCATCACAGGGGACCCGTGGTCAAAGGTCCAAACAAAGCCTATAAATTCACCCCATCTGTAATGACATTACTTTTCCCCACATTATCACTGATTAACACCGAGACGCACATTAACTCATAGCCAACAAAAGGTGCTCAAAAGGCCTACCTGGCTCTCAGCAAGGGCAAGTTCTTCCCAGAAGTGACTGAGCCTGTGTTTCACAGGGCAGTGTATCACAAAGGCACGCAGGGATTCGGAGGAAACCTGATGTTCTCTTGTCAGTCATTTAAAAGCCAAAGCTCTGAGTCTGGAAGACGTTTTTGCTCATTTCACTAATTGCCTGAGTCAGCTGGGGAACAGCAGGCTGGTATTTTCCAGAGCTCCAGGGGGATGGAGGAATGCAGGAAGATGCAGCTGGCAGGTGACTCCGGCCTGAAAATGACTCCTTTGCTACCGAAGATCATTCATCACACTTTTAGGAGGATGCGCTACAGCCAACTCAACCACAAAACATGACACTTCCTACAGCAAAACTCATTTTAGTATCTGTACGGTATAAGCAGTTTTTTAGGTTGTAGGATGGATTGGGTTGGCTGGACCTGGGGCTGCTGGAGCAGGCTGCACCCCCCTACTGACATGGGTGCATTCCTCACTCTTCCTATAGATGCTGGGGGTTTCCCTAAGCTTGTACTTGTAAAGATGACTTATCCAGTGGATAAGCCCTAGAAGTGTTACCCATGGAGGATCTGTATGGGCACGTTTACGCCATGCTGCTCGGGCCTACCAGTGGTCAGCACTGCATATCCATCAGCTATCTGATCACAATAAGAGGGTTGTAGAAACGAGCTCTCGACCAGGTTGGGTTACAAAGCGCATAACTGCTGTGACAGCGCGGTCCGGGCGATGCAGGCCAGGCCGCACCCCCACAGCCAGCTCACCACTGGGGCAGGAGTTGGGGCGCCCCTGAAGCGACGCCAGGCAATCCTGGGGGGAGAAAGGCGGCACGGCGCCGCTTTGCCCTGTTTAACGTCCTCAGCCGGCGAGAAGAGGCTGAGACCGAATCCAAGGCGAGCCGCAGCGGGCGCGCCGCTCCCCGGAGCCGCCATGACAGGAGCCGAAGCACCGCAGGCACGACCCTCCCCTCAGCCACCTCCCCGCCCCTTCCCGGCCTGTTTATCCACAGGCTGTGCACGTGGCGGCCGCGCCGCGCCATTGGCTCTCTCCCCGGGTAGCTGCGGCCGCCCAGCCAATCGGCGCTCTGTCCACGCGCCGCCGCCCGCACCCGATTGGCTCCGCCGCGGTGA
Source organism: Forpus xanthops (assembly GCA_032466535.1). Classification (NCBI taxonomy): domain Eukaryota; kingdom Metazoa; phylum Chordata; class Aves; order Psittaciformes; family Psittacidae; genus Forpus; species Forpus xanthops. Next base: position 391 of record JASSUY010052590.1, on the reverse strand, counting down.
TCACGCAGCGTGACGCAAACCGAGTGTGAGCCCGCCGAGGAACCAATGAGAAGGGGGGACAGGGGCAGCCCGCGGCGAATTGTCGGGCGAGGAGCTGCGGAGTGACCAATGAGGAACGAGCAGGGGCGGGACTTTCCGCTGCGGGCGCTGGCGGAGACGGGCGGGCTTTAAAGCAATCGTCGAGGGCGGCCACAAGCTTCCCCCGAGCCGGGGAGCGATGGCGGCGGCCGGGCCGGGCCAGGGCCCCGGGGCCGGCGGAGCGGTGAAGACGCTGGCCCTGGTGCTGGAGGACGAGGCCCGGCGAGGCAGCGGCGGAGGCGGCGGCTACTGCAGCGGGGACACGGTGTCCGGGCAGGTGCTGCTGGAGCTGGCGGGCCCGCTGCCGCTCCGC
>JASSUY010052588.1:0-46127 GCA_032466535.1 Forpus xanthops | reverse complement strand
CTTTTTTTTTTCCTTTCTGGGTGTCTTCGGGAATTCATGTCAAGTCACTCTGTGAGGCTGCTCTCCAGCTGGATAGGATTTTGACAAAAGCTGCTGTAGTAGCCCAGGTGCATGTGAAACACCTGATGCAGCTATTGCAGAGCAAAGAGGTAATATCCTGACTTATGAAATAAGCTTTAGTTCTGATGGTTTATATATGTTATTGTGGGTTTAGGAGGTAAGTGTGCAATAGTTTACTGAAAGCTACATTTATAAAACTAATTTTGTGTTTTCTTCTGAAGTAAAGGTTTCAGGTATTAGGGAATCAAACATGTCGCTTAGTGCATACTACTATTTTATATTGGTGTAAGATTTTCTAGTTCTACTTATAATCATAGTTGCTGTAGTGTGTATAATAATTTTTTTTGTTCCACGCTTGCAGACTAAAGCAGTAAAGTTTTTCACAATCACTGCACAGACCATGGAAAGCTTTGTGAAGTCATTAAGTGAAGACATGAAACAGCAGGATTTGGATTCTGATGAAAATCAGTTTGTGCTAGCTTTGGCAGGGATTGTAACAAGTAAGTTAATGTTATCTCTCAGAGTAGCATTCTGTATGTACTATATTGCCTTGTATATGCTGCTGTAAATACAGGTTTTCAAAGTCAGATATTTAGTTCATGTTGATATTTTGGGTGACTTCCTAGTTCTAGCAGATTTTCTCATTGACAGTTCTGTGGGGCCTTGTACTGTCTGTGACACAGTTAAGGATTAGATGAGTAAGAGCCATTTTGTTTTGAAATTCCCTAACACATCTCTTCAATCTGGAGTAAAACAAGAACTGTTCTACTGGTCTTGTATGCTCACTTTACTTTGTAAATGTCAAGTAATTTACTTTCTGAATCCTCAATAGCACTAACATCCTCAAGATGTATGAGTTGCAGATGATGTGAGTAGATACCCCATCTTAAGGTATGTGCTCAGCATTCTGAAACTGCTTAAGAATTTTGTTGCTGTCAGATGGTCTGCACCTTCACTGTCTTGAGTCTGTAGTGCTAAGAGAAGTAAAAGGTAGTAAACTTGACTTCCATACTAAATATTTCTTTTTAGGGTCAGGAAATAAGTAGAAACCCATAGATCTATCTTAATATGTCTGTCACTCGCTTGAAACACTGTGAGAAATGGGGTTGATGTCACGGCATTTTTGTGAAACTGCAGCTGTCAAAGTGACGCTAATGATATGACGCAAGATAGATGAAGCAGTGGGTATTGATACAACTGAGTGGTTCTTGCATTAACAGCTTATTTGAATGTGTGATCTTAGGTGTTGTGGTGTCATTAAAGATTGTAATGAAACCCCATATGTGGAGCATTATGTCATTTCACCAAGGCAGAATACAGTTTTCTCCAATTGCTTCACTGAAAAAGAACCAACCCAAAACTCAAAAAAGCAGAAATAAAGTCTGAACAAATACAATGTTTAGGTGCTGGGGGTGGGAAAAGGAAGGTGTTGAGTCTTGCCTGGGGAGGAGGCAGTATGGTGGAATGAAATCTTGCTTTGGTGAAACAGTAAAAATTATACATATGTAAATGATATATAAGTTAATATCTATGAAATATATGTAAATTGTGATATAAATTTTGCCAGTGAATTTGATATAACCAAGCTTTGTTTCTTTGTCTCTCTAATTTGGGAAAATGTTACTACTAGGGTACTAGCCATTCTGAAAAAAATACTTTAATTACCAAAGTAGAATTATGTGAAGGCATTTGACCAGCATGATTTGTTGCTTTAGTACTTGCTATGAAGATGAATATAGTTTGAATTTTATATAAGTACCATAGTTCATTCATCACAGCTGGCAGATCTTTTTAGTGGCCCTGTAATTAGCATAAACCTTTGTTTGAAACATGATTTTTATGGTGATGTTTTGTGTTCTCTCACAGATGTGGCTGCACTGGCATGTGGCCGTGAGTTCTTGGTTAGTTCAAGTCGTGAATTACTGGACACAATGATGCACCTCTTGGGAGACATGAAGCCTGGACTCTGTACCAAATTTAAAGTGTATGATGACTTTTTTTTGTCCCTTTCAAATGAAATGCATTGTCTTGCAGTGTAAGGCACAGTGATGACAGTAGTTTTCCCACTTTCCCATTATCTTCTTTCTTGGAGAGGAAACATAATTTTTTCGGAACTTTTCACAGTAGCATTCATTGCAGCTATACCGGGCTTGGCTATAATGCCAACTTCAGCCAGGCTTTTTGTCTCTTCAGCAGTCTCTTAAGCACCATCGCTTGTAGAGATGAGCAGGAATGTACTGTTCTACCTTTGGAGAGGCTCATGATTTGAGGGTCAGATAAGGAAGGCGTGAGGTTAAGTTATAAAACACAGGATGTGGGAAATGTATTCCCTTTCAATATGAAGATTATAAAAGACTACATCTGCTTAGTGCAGAAAGTGATTTATATATTACAAATTAAGTTAATTTATGCCACTTAGTAGCCGGCAGCACCATACACTTAGGTTTGCAAAAAACAAATGCCTATAAAGCAACCTTATGATACAGCATTGCAAAGAAAAGGCCATGTTAACACAGTTCAGATGCTGGAAGAGTTGTAATTCCCAGCTGATGGAGAGATTAAGGAAACTATTGTCTTTGCCTTTTTCTCTGAGCTGTTACAAGCTGGTGATATATGAACCAAGCAAATTATCATGCCTAGACGAGGTCTTGGTCGTCTGTAAGCAGTGAGCAATTGCCCCATATACCAGGTTAGTTTATTCATGAAGACTGCTTAAGCCAGTGTGATGGGCTTTTGTCTTTGTTGGTTTTCTTTTTGTTTTGTTTTGTGTTTGTTTTTTTTTGTTTTTGTTTTTGGTGGTTTTTTTTTTGTTTTTTAACAAATGAGACAAACGCGCTAAGAATTCATACCCATGCCAGCTATCACAGTTCATCTGACAAACAGCAGCCCTGTCTGCCAAAATGGACTGTGTCCATGCACCTGTTTAGGCAGGTTTTGTGATAGGTATGAAATCAGGCTTGGTCTTAACTTTGGATAGAATTTACCTTACCTAGCCTCAGCTATCAGAAAGCTAGATGTAGCGTATCTGCCCACTGTCTGGGCTTCTTCCCACAATCAATAGAAGGAGATGGCACTGTCAGATGATTGCTTGCTCAACCTATGTTAGGGAGAATGAGTTGCCCTCTGAAGGTGCTTGCTTCTTTTTCACACTGGGTAGCGAGGGGGAAGATACTGTAGGTAGTGAGTAGATACTTTGATGTCAACCATTTACTCTTTCCCAAGTGCTGGTCTTGAAGGTCAGTAGTCAGAACAGGGTAGTTAACTCATGAAGCAGTGGTGTTTTTTTTTTTAATAAAGCCCTAACTGAAAGAATTGTATGAGAATTTCAGCTTAAGAAAGAAAAGGTAATTTGTGCCTTCATGGGTATAAGAAGACATGAAAAGAGGACCTAACTGTTTCAAATCTGCACAGAAAAAAAAAAATCGGAGGTATTTATTTTGAGAGAAGTGAAAATGTTCCTAAACGCACACATACTCTGAATTTCAAGCAAATATGTGTCTGAGTGCAGATTATTTTTTTATCATTGCAGATTGTATTAATGTACAATCAGTATACTTGTATTAATGTATTAAGTAATACATTCACGTATAATTGGACAAAGCAATTGGATTTGAGGACCTTCCTTTTGAATTGAATTGATGTTTTAGGTGTGGTTTTAATTATAGTCCAAAATATGCCTGCTTGGCAGAAGAATTACACAGAGGGATATCAACTTGGCTGCTGTATGGCAATACTGATAAAATATACATAAAAGAATCCCATGTAGTGGCTAGAGATTCAACAGGGGCCAGCCTCTTATGCTTACAAATTTAGTGAAACTTGAAAAAAAAATAAGGTTGCAAAAAATATTTTATAAGTGAGAAGTGTTAAGCATTTGTTATAATGGCTTGAATTCAGTGTTTTCTGGTGTTGCTCTAAACTTTCCATTTAATAAAAAAAAATTGCTGTGTTACGACATTAGAGCAAATGCCAGAAAGGAGATTTCTTCATGATCTTGTCATGGAATAAGGGATCTTAATTTGCTCAGATATTTTAGTGCAAAATGTTTCCCCTGTGTTTGTCTTTCATATCTGTTGTCAGGTTCCTTTTTCTTTATGAGCTTCCTACGTGTCTCGTAACTGTTCAGTTCTTAAAGCCTATTACTAATGCTAGGTCTCTTTCGTGTCCTTTCTGTGCTTTTACACTCTCCCAGCCTAGCAAAGAAGGGTTTTGGGAGTGGGTTTTTGAGATTGGTTGGTTTGTTTTTAAATTGTTCACTTCATGTAAGGTGTTTTAGCTGCTTGTTAATCTTAAATAGCTCTTTTAGAGCCAAGTGTGTTGGAAGAATTCCCTTTGCTCCCTACTGTAAGGAACATAAGGCAGTACAAAATGAAAGACAAGAGATAAAGATATGATAGTTAACTTAAATTTTAGTGAAGGTTTCAAGTATGTATAGATGGACTCTGGAGTCATCATAAATAATGTTTTGCACACACACTTTTTATATACATATACACACAGATAGATACATTTTTAAAACTATACCTCGTGGATGAAAATGTCTGTGCATTGTATTGGAAAGCAGTGTTTTTCTCAAAACAACCATGCTATTACATGGAAGGCCATCATCAACTTAAAATTTAATCTGTTAAAAACATTGACTTATTATTTTCAGAGTTCTGTTTGTGCTTTGCTCAGGTTTGGTGTTTTATGAATCTCTTCTAGCTTTTATTTTCAAAAATATTTTTTTTTACTGTGTGACAAATCCAGGGAAACTGAGTCTAATTCTACACACAGCAGCTGTCAAACAAAGTAAACTGACAGAGGGGAGTTCTCTTTCCTCTTCTAATTTCAGCACTCCTGTGTTTTACTTGTACCAGTATATAAATAAATGCCCAGGGAAAAGCTATTGTGTATTCCAGCACTGCTGCAGTGTCCGTTCTAGTCCATGAGTATGTAATAAATTTATTCAAGATGTCTATGTGAGTGCCAGGACTGAACTCCCAAGGGTGTCTTTGCCATTCTGAAATAGCAGTAGTTTGAAAAGCTTTAGGTTTTCTTCGCATTGGTATAGGGTTTGTTCAGCATTTGTAATTGTTAGTCAGTCAGTAAACATTTACACAGTTGTTCAAAGCTATAATTAAGTTATTAGGAATATTCAACGTGGCTTATCTAGCAGTTGAATGTAGCCAGAGAAATTATGTAATTTAGTGCATCTTAGTACATTTTATGTAGTAATCCCAGGTATTAAGTAGAGGAGAAGGGGCTTTAGCTTCAACCGTCTAGATTTTAAAGAATGCATTGACAAATAAAGTAGCACACGAAGTTAATTAAATTGGGCTTGCCTAAATAAGTAGTACATAATTAAAAAGCCTTCCACATCAAAAAACCCAGAAAGTATTGTTTATCCAGTGATTGTGTGTCACGCTTGCTTCAGTAAGCGCTTTTGCAATAAGTCTTGCAAAAAATACGTACTGGAGTGTGCAAGTACTAGAGGTGAAGGTGGTGTAAAGGGCCTGGAACTGCTTCTATGTTGTGCTCAGGTGAGAGTGCTTAATTAGCAGTAATATACTACTACATTGGCTTATGGGGTGGATTATGTATTCCTTTGACGCTCCAGAACTGCAGCAGTTCTTTGGATCCCTGCCTCCCATCCCTTTTGTCTGCACAAAGCAAAGAAGTGAAATAAAAATAAAAATGTAGCAGTATCATTTTATGTCACTTTATTTCTAACTGCCAATGTCAAACAGATTAAGAATGAAAGACACTGTCAAGAAACCACACTTTCCATTATGAGATTCCATTTTACTGATCATTTTTATCCTGGCTGATTATAGGTAATTATGGCTATGTGCCCTTGTCAGGGCTTGGCTTCTGGAAGCCAAGTAAATTCTACAGAGGCTGTATGAAAAGCAGCGTATAGACTTTACAAGCTGCAGTTTCAGTTCCACAGCACCCCTCACCACTTGTCTGTGGCCACTGATGCAGTAGATTCAATAATCTGTTCTTACTGCTTAAGAGCCTAGGTGATCAAATTCACAGTGATGCAGCACAGTGTAAATTATGCCTCTTACAACTCAGCTTACCCTGCAATGGGTTACTTTCTTTCCTGCTTTCTGAAGGTGTGTGCATGGTGAATGTCCGAAAGTCTGCCGGTTGCATGGTAGCTTAAGCTTGAGAAGTTCAGATTCATATTTGAGAATGGGGTGTGAGGTGTGAAGTCTAGTCAGAGTACCATTGTTTTCCTTTTGTTTGGAAATGGTAACAGTGCAGTGACATGCACATTTATCACAGTCATGAGAGATAGCAACAGCCAAGATGGCCCCAGAGCAGAAAACATTCCAGCCCATTCTTGTTCCCCTGTAATTGTTCTGCATGCAAGCTGGTGCCCTACTGTGAATGGGTATGATGACATGTTACATCAGTCTGCACTTTTCATTGTCCAGAAGATTGACTTGTGTGTTATCATTTCTGAAAAGAGATAAGATAAAAAGTAATAGTGTCCATCATAATGCATCATAAAGTGCATTAATGTGCTGTCCCCCCAGCTAAGCTGTGCAGCTGTCAAGATGATCTGTGTGAAAGGCAGGACAGGAGGACATGGCTGAAAAGGTGGAAGAATTTCAAAGACAACTTCTCACTCCAGAATATGGCTCTTTTTTGGAAACATCGGCAGCCTCTTGGCTTGAAGTTCATAGTATAGTAGTGATCTGATTTGGAAAGAAGCTGGGCATTAGTTTGTCTTGTTAATGTCAGCGGGGATTTTTGTCTTGATGTTTTCTGCTTTTGAGCATTGGGTCCTATTCCTACTGGAAGTTAGAGGGAAATAATTTGCATTAACCCCACTGAGACTGTGCTTAGCTGAAAAAGGTTTTATCCACCAAAACAATAAAAACCACGTGGAAGATGGTGTAACAACATCAAGATCAAATGTTTGAAAGCAGAATTTAGTGGAAACTGCAGAAGAAGATTTAACAAAATGCCTTGTATCAAGTATTAGCAATTGTTCTGGATAGCTCTGGAAAGGGAGACTCATTTTGAGCCCCAAGTTACGGTACTTATCTGATAGTCCAAAGCAGGTACATGTAAATTTTGACCCAGGAGCTTTATCTGCATAAAGAGGCAAAGCTCCTGTTTCTGTATGCAACTTTCTGTAGCTTACAATGTTTCCTCAGCTCTGTTGTGGCTAAGGCTGAGGGCTACCAGTAGCCAAGCCCCCTTTCTATGATGGAAAGTATGAGCGGCTGTGGGAGAAGCCAGTACAATAGGCAGGCTAGAGCAGTCCTTGTAAAATGCAGAGCCTTCTCCAGCCTACCTTGGTTTTCTCTCTGTAGAAAAGTTGAGACTCTGGTTTAATTTGTAATCAGTGATGTACACAGCTCCAAAATGGCTGATAAAATTCTTATTTTAGGAGGCTGATAAATTAGGAAAACCTGGGTTTACAAGCTTTCGATAATGTGGCCGAAGTGGACGTATACTTACTATGTGTATTTTTATTATGTCATTTACACACTGAGGTGCAAGGGACGGTCTTGGTTTTGCTTCGTCAGAGATGTCATCTTAGGGTTTTTTCAGTGTTCAATTAAGGAAATGGTTCCTAGCTGCCAAGCCACAGATCTTCTCTGCTACTGGGAAGACAGGATATGGGTTCTGTCCTTCAACATCAATGACCATGATAAATGACGAAAAGAAACCACCTTCTGGGGAAAAAAATACTGCTCTGAGTAGGCCCAAATGTTATTTGGAAAACAGTTTTGAAGAGGTGCAGGTGAGAGTGCCATCTCACCTTATGGTATCCTTGTGTTGATCTGTGCTAAGAAAAGAAAACAATTTGCAGCCAAATTCAATTCCAGTGTTACTGACTTAAAAAAAAGATCATCCAGTTGTACATTGAATGTAATCAACTTGGATTCCTGAAGGCAGAGTAAATAGGAGAGTCCATGATGACATTTTAAAAGACCAGCAGTTGTTTATTTCACATCAGGGTCTCACTTGATGTCCCGTTGCACCCATTGCATAAGTGGTGAGTCTAGCTTAGGAGCTGGAACTATGTTCTTTTTCCTTCAGGCCTATTCCCTTCTTCCAGATGCTTGTGTAGACATAGTAACTACTTCTGTTATTGGAGAGAGACAACATTTGTGGTTGCCGTATGCTGGTTATGTAGTGCATCTACTCCCATTCGCAGGAGAAATGGGAAGATACATGAAAGAGGATGGCATAAGCTGTGTGCCTGAGTTTCAGCTGACTGGAGGGTCAACATACAGAAAGGCCAGTGTTGCACAACCGATGAAGCAGAGACTTCCTTTGACGTTTCTTGAACTTAGTATGCAGTCTTGCTTTCTGTGTTTCCTAGTTGCCCTTTCATTTGCCAAAGCAGAAAGCTTTTTTGAGATGATGTCTGTTAGTGGGGATCATCACCACAAAAGCTCTATTGTATAGGTTGTGTGGTCACATGAAGGTAAATCCTGGTTTTGCACATGTCATATTGAATTTTACAGAGTTTGATAAGACTTTCTTACTCACTCATGGGGTTCCACGTGTTTGAAATACGTTACTTAACAGTAGAAACAAGGTTTTGCACAATATTGCTTATATATAAATTGAGATTTGTCTCTCTTATCAGAACACAAATTACTAGAATAGGCTTTTGCATCAAGTACATGCTTGTCATAAATAGCAAAAGATACTAAAACATAACGAAATTAAAGGACGTGACATCTTTTTTTCTTTCAATTCTAGGCTAATGCTAATGTCACTTTACAATGTGAGTATCAACTTGAAAGGCTTGAAGTACATCAGTGGAAATCCAGGTTTTATTCCTTTGCTTTGGTGGCTATTGAATGGTAAGTTACTCAGAGCCTTGTGATTTGTGACTTCTGGGATTGTAGACTGGCAGTAGGTGTTGCAGAAGATGAAACAGAAGTTTGTATCTGTAATGTGATTATGTGTAGCTTTTGTCAGATTAAAAGTAAACAAAAAGGGCATATAGTTAGAGGGAGATGATGTGCATACCATGCAACATTTTTGGCACTGTATGTAATATTCCATTAATACAAAATTTATGAGTAGTAGAATTAGAAATACAGAATGGAGAAACGTGAAGAACTGGATTAAAGAAACCCACCTGTATTTTCACATACCGACTTTAAAATAAACCCTAAGGGGAAACTGTATATCAATTCACTGCCATTTAGCAAAAGGAAGTATAACTCTGCTCTAACACATTTTGGGGAAAAAAACTGATCTCTGTAACTATGCTCACTTGTGGCAAAAGTGGCTCTTTCTACAGCTGAGGAGAGTCCTTGTGCTCTATTAGGATTTGGGGCATGAGTACTATTCTCAGTTTTGGCTTTGGCCAGTGCAGAACTTCAGGGACATCCAGGACTTCTGTTTCCACTCTTAAGTACATGAGTGACATCAAGGCTCTGCTCTTTTGGAGGCTTCAAATCCCTGTGCAGGAGCCAGCAGAGATTGACATCACCCATGTACGTTGGACTTTGCTCGCAGCTGTGTGCACAGCTTGGAAAGGACAGTGAAGACATCAGTAAGAACAGAGCCATGACATTCTCCTGCCTGTGAATGGCTCCTAGAGTTGGTCTGTCATGCAATGCATGCAAAAGTTGCATTCTGAGAGAACATTGAATAACAGTCCTTTGTTATGCTGCGCTTAGAAATGTAATATATGTTAGTCCAGATTCTCCTTTATGTTTGGCTAGTATATATAAAAAGACAAGCAAAAATCCACAAAAAACCCTCACCCAAAATAAACCAAACAAAACCCCAAACACCCTAAACCCCCCTGTCTAACTGTAAGCTCCCAAGCATTCCCTTCTAAATATTGTGATAAAACAAAGAAGCTAATTGTTTGATGCAGTCTGGTCTTTCAAGAAGGCCGCTGGGTTATGTGAGAGGATCAGATGGAGCGCAGTTATAATTAATTTGCAGCTGATAATGAAAATAAAAAGTGGGAAGGCTACTGTGCACTCTGAAAGTGTTAATTGTGCATGGCTGGGTTGTAGAAGGAAGGACAGGCATGGCTAATGCCTTCACTTTTTGATAATAAAGCTCTCCAGTTATAGCAAAGGAGGAAGATTCTCAGATAAATTTTACCTGTTACTTCAGATTTCTGACTTTGGAGGAAGTCTGCTTACTGTCAAGGGAAAGGGCTGACTAGCTTCTGCATCAGGTGAGAGCTCAGATCCAAGACTCAACCCTGTTCCAGTCATTTTGTATGAGATCTCTGTAGTTTTCTCTACATAAAATCTATTTCTAAATGTTTTGATTTGTAAAACTTAGTAGCTTCCTTCCAGTCCTGCACCTCTTCTGTTTCTGTAGCCACCATCTTCAGCTTCTGATAGCCGCGACTCAGCTTATAAACACCTGGAGCTGCTGCAGCATGTCGTAACAGTTCTATCCATGCAAGAAAACAGAGCACTACACTCTGCTGTCAGGGTATCCTGTATATGCTGCCTTCCTGCAGGAAGCTTCTTCAAAGAGTGTTTTGATTAAGGCTTATGAGATGATTCAGCTTTCTTCAGTCCTGTAAGCTTTTATCAGCATTCGCACTAAGAAAGGCCCCAGAAATCATCCTCTGACTTTTATTTTCAGAGAATCATCCTGTTTGCTTTTCCATTGTCGGTCTACAAGTGCCTGTGACCTCAATCTATACATCAAGGCCATTTTCCTCCCACTGGCCTGTATACAGCTGATAAATCCCTCAAATTCCTTCTCTGAATTCCAGTCTGCTCAGTGCTGTACCCTGAAGAATGTCCTTCCCATTAAGTGAAGACAGCAGAGAATTACCTTTAGTTTCTTATTCCCCTTTGTAGTATCTGAAGCAAAGAGGTATTTGATTCAGGTTGTCTAGCAGGCTTTTTGAAGAGACAGGGTTATGCCTTGACATTGAATACATGGATCAGAAGAGAAAGGAGGAAAAATCTAATGAAGATTTCTAGTGGAGTAAGAATGTTAACAGTAAACTGGGTTCATCTGTCCTGCTGTCTTTGGAAAATTTGAATGAGATGCGATGACTTGCTAAACAACAATTCTTAATAGCTCTTGCTGCTGTAGGCTGTATTGATAATAGGAGAAGAGCAAATGTTTGACATATTTTTTGAAGGTAATGCAGGTCTCTGTAGTTTTAGCACTTTATGAGGTGGGCTGTTTTCTTTTTTTTTTTTTCCCCTGCTTTTTTAAGCAGTCTACAAGATGGGCACTTTAATAAGCAATACTAATATTCTCAGTTAACATAGGTAGCTATTGTATTTCTGCTTAGCTATCAGCTATGCGTACCTGTATTTTCCCAGGCCGGTGCCAGCACAATACACGTGAATGATGACTCAGACTTCTGTCCATGGAGCAGCTTGTGGGATCAGTAGAGTTCTCTTCTTGTGGAGCACCATTTGTTTGCAGAGCAGCTGTTCCCATCTTGCAGAAAATAGGCAGCTTTAGTTTTCTCCATCAGCTGCTGTCCCTGTGTTGATGTCTTGGCTAAGGGTTTTGCATAACTTTCAGATTGAAAAAGTTCTCTTCACAGCAATAGCAAAAAGTTATAAATTTTGGTTAGAAATTCACCTGAGTTTTCTCAGTAATTTTTTGAATGCTTTACACCTCCAGATGTAATAAGACTTTCATTCTGTGGTTCCCAAAGAAGTATACTGGGACTTTTTTCTGCCAAGGCCCTTTTAAAGAATAAGAAGACACAGCTCAGGTAGTAATAACAAAGACTAGCTTTATGTTTTAAATTTTTGATCATGTGGAATATCTACTAACAAATGGGTGTTGGAGAAAAAGGGTCTAGGCTCTTCTCTGGTTTTTGTGTTCGTTTTGGTTGTTTCTGTTTTTTACTTTTCTGTATCTCTATTTTGGTTTTCTCCAGTTTTCTATGAATAAAGTCTGTGAAGTTAAAAAAGATTGCTTTCCATGGATACATGAGAAAGTATAGAATTCAGAGAGACTATGACAATGACATTTCACATCTATAGCTGGGAAATTGCTCCAGGTACTTCATTAACCAAAAGACAACAAGAGAAGTATGACTAATTTTAGATCTTGCCCTTCAGTTTCCTCCACCACAGTTCCATACGGAAATCTAACTTTGTTTATCCAAATTCTTTGCAAATGACAGTCTCTATTATAAATGCCTTTATGAGGCACATTCTCATTTTGCTAATGCTGCCTGCAACCTTCAATATTTGCTTTTCATGACAAACCCTGAAGGTTTCTAATGCCTTGCTTTTCTTTCTGACTTGCTTATGGCAGTGAGAGTTTTTTAAATTCAGGTTATTTGCATGGCACTGTGTTATTTAAAAGACATCTGTACAAACAGAACCTCCCTATTTATAAACTGATGTCTGTATTAAGACAAATTTTGGTTTGTAAATAAAAACCTCAGCCAGTCTGTCAAGTATTTAGCAGTTTCATGCTCTGGAGACTATGAAACTAATCTTAAAAAGAGGATTGCCCTTCTTGCCCTTTAAGGCCACATCCATTTTCTTAAATGCAAAGATGTCAGCTCTGACGCACAAAATCCCTGAAGCAGAGTTAGCTGAGAGGCTGGAAGAGTGGCTGGGGGAAGTCTCACTGGATGCCTGCCCTTTTCCATACTCCTTTCTAAGCAGCTGCTGCAAATGGTACTTACCCAGATGGATCTCTGGCTGTGTACAGTGTGGCTGTTCTTGCCATTTGAGCCGGAGCTTCTTGACTAGGTCCTTGCTGTACTTAGACTCGTGTAAACTGATATTCTGTGAAGTGCAGTGTTTCTCCTTTTGTGAATGAGTATAAGAAAACCTCAACTCTGGTAAATGCATCTGTTGCTGTAAAGCATTTGGGTTTTTTTTCTTACATTCTTACCCATTCAGTAGCTACTGTGGAATCCTCAGAATCCCAAGGTAGGACTGATAGGAGCTGAACAATGAATCTAATAGCTCGCCCTCAAGTCCGCCTGCTGCAAAGCAGCATTTGTGCAAGCTCTTTTTTCACTTGCAGCCCCTAAGTAGCAGTTAGGTAAATTGGGACCAAACTGCTGCTTTAGTCCACACCCTCAGCGTCTCTCTCAAGGGTTTCCCAAATGAAAATGTGACAAGCGTGGGTCTGTAGGAGAGTGAGGAATTCTGGTTAGCTGAACTGCATGTGAGAGCAACCACCTGGCCAGGGGAGAGAAGTCTGAAGCAAACCCAGCTGTTACACAGGAGCTTGAGCAAATGCGAAGCACAGAGAAAGGGTATTTGTGTCCACAGGAATTGCAGTGGCAAAGCTCTGTTTTCCTTTTGCCTTGTTCTCCCTGCTCCTATTGTCTCCTTTCACCTATCAGCATTACAAAAATGTCTGGAAAACTCTCTGCTGCTGCAGATACTGGCTCAGGTTTGTCAGCTTTGGCAATGTAGAGAGATTGTACATAGGGTAAGCTGTGGCCCTATCTGTGCTGAGCATGCTGTGAACATAGGTAGTCTGACAAGTCCATAAAAAGGAAAAGGAGAGTGGAAGGTCAGCCCTTGATGCTAGTCTGACAGTAATTGAATTGAATGACCTTTATGACAGCAGTGGGAAGCTTTTGGAATATTGCTCCTATACATAAAATAGCTGTAAATAGGTTAGTGGTAATAAATCTTGTATTCAGGTGGCCAGAGAATGGTATGGCCACGTGTAAATCGAGTTCACACAACTCTGAGCCAATTGTAGATAAGCTGTTTAGCATTGATGTAAGGCAATTACTTAAACCCTGCTGTAGGGAGCAGTTCATCTGAGAGCATGGTGCTAATGACAGATGTGACTAAAATCTGTCCACGCTGTCACTTGCTTTTGTCAGTGACTGAAAGTCAGTGACATCAAACTGTAGTGCTGGCAGCTAGCAGAACGTCAGCAAACTCCAGCAGTTTCAACACCTTGTTAACATTGCATCAGCATTTTATGGTGGTGGTAGGCTTATGCGATGCATGTGATCACCGACTGAGGCAAGCAGCTTGATTTCTTCCCCTGTTCTCCAGAAATAATGATTATGATTTTGAAATTTTAGTTGAAGAGATGTGTGCTAGTTGTTGGGAGGATATGATGCAGTGATTTGATTACAGCTAAAGGATTTTTTTTGATCTTGCTCAAACAAAATGTTACTCAGCTAGTGTAGAAATGGCTAAATCTGGAAGCTACTGAAATAAATATAATGCTGAATAATGAAGATTCCTTACGTATCTTCGGAGTGTTCCTAAGACAGGGGTTTGAGAAAAAATCCCTAATGAGATTGGAGAGACAAGAGTAAGACTTCTAGGTTGTTGGGTTGTTTTTTTTAATCCTCTTAGGAAACCTGATTATCCATAATAAGTAGTATTCTCAAAACCACATGTAATCCTAAGGGAGTATATTTTAAGGCATATGTATTTGTTTAACTTGAAGCGTCTCAGAATACATGCAAAACAATGGCAATCAGAGGTTAAGTGCACATTAAGTCATCTTCTGCTGCTGGATCATTTCCTTCCTTTGCTATATGCCTGAGTGCCTAATCTGTTCTTCATTTGAGTGACTCAAGCCTTTGAACTGCCCTGGCTGCTGCTGGAGATTCTTCCTAGATCTTCTTTGCTCTTACTGGAAAATGTTCTTGCTTGTCAAGCTGGAAATTGTTTCCTGATCTCCTACAGATCCTAATTTTGTTAGCTCCCCTGCTAACACTTCTTCCCTGATCAATTCTTTCCTTTCTACAGCCTTTAAACACTTGCTGATAATAGTAACAGAAATGCCTATAACAGTATTAATAACAAAGCACTTTTTATCCAGGGATTTAAGCCATCTTGCATATATGAAGCTTCCCAGCAGTACTGCAAGTCATTAAAAGTATTAATGGCTTTATTTCATGGAGGAATGATGTCACACAGAGAAAGATAGTAATGAACTATATAGATTTCACTCCCAAAATCTTACTTAATTCTTACCTATTTGGGCTATGGTTTGTCGCTGCAATTTCAGATCAATAAATGTAAAATAATACTAAGTACAGAGGAAGTGGGCAGCCTCTGGCAGGTATGAAGACAAAAATGAAAGGAATGGGAGGATGAATTCAAAACTTTTAGTCATATTTTGATTAGGTCAGAACAAATCTGAAAACCAAAACTTGCACCCAGGTTTTTTTCTGAAGGGCTGCTACCCAAGGTATTGGATGTAAAGCCTTGCTGCCTGTGAGGCTGAGTTGCAGCATTTCTCTGTGAGTTATGACTTCTCAGAAAATGGAACCTGCAGGTACTGCTGGAGATGATGATGGAAAGAGACTCCTTAGAGCCATAAGCCAAGGTGGCAACAGTCACTGTTCTATGGGTATGGCCACTTCTGCAGCATGTGCAGCACTAATAATTTGGTTTTTAAAATACTGATTTGAATGTCTAAAGTTGTCTAGTATTCCAAATAGCAGCAATTCTCATTGCACAGAAAATGCATGTTATTGTTTGGTTTTGGACATTTCCCGTGTCCTGAGACTATACCCCAGTCTGCTGGTTTCCCAGGAGGAAGTAGAATACTTTTCTTCAGAGGTTTATACTTCAGGGAAGAAGATATGATAGAAAAGACCTACATCTCTCACTTGTCATGGAAAATGGAGAAAAAGAGAGTGAATGCCTGGTCTGTGGGTGTAGCTCAGATATCTCAATATTTAATATTGTACTTCAGCCATGTGCTAGTGGGAATTACTTAAAAATTCCCATCTCAACAGTTAGTTTCATGCCTAAATCCATAGTTTTCTTCACTGTCCTTGACACCCTTCTTTCTCTCCTGGGTGCTTTCAACATTTCCCCTTCTGCTTTAATGAATAATTCTCCTCAGTCCTTTTTCAGGTCACCAGTGTTAGGTATTAAATAAGATGGGAAGGGAAAGAATTTGCCTTATCCCACCAAAGGTTTCCTTTGGGCTCAGTACACTGTGATGTATTGCTGCACTGCATTTATGCTCCTTCAGTGAGACTCTGTGGTGATTTTGTGCACAAAGTGATCTGAATTAATTTTTTGAAACATTTCTGCACAGGGCTTTATCAAAAGCTTACTGGAGATCAGGTATGCTAATGACAAACACATTAAAAATGCATGGCATGTGGAAAAAATTACTACTTCAGCCATAAAAATATATTACGCATTTTCATTTGGAACATGCAGAATAGATAAGTGCAAAACTAGGGCTTTCTAACAGATGCTTTTGATTAAGCTATAAACAACTAAATGCGAATGGACTGTTGTGAGCAATTAAAATATAGTGCTCCTAATGTTTCAGTAATTAAAAATGCATCATGTGTTCTTAACATTAGAGTTATGTCTTCCTAGCTTAAGTCAGTCAAAGGGTTTTGCTATATTTCTCTGATGCATTCTTAAGCGGCAGTGCATAGCTTCAGTACCCATTTCAATTTTGTGTAGATGGAATTAAACATTTGGAAGGTTATACATGGTTACCGGAAAGTTTTATAAGCATAAATATTTTATTGAGCTTTGAAGAAATCTGAAGGCTTGTAGAAAAAGAAATTAAGGAAAAGCCTGGTGATTGACTGCACACTGGATCAGTTGGTCTGTTTTTTAACTCTGAATGGTCATGGAACATAGCTTGTTCTGCTCTTAAATCATATTGCATTCAACAGTACCTCTTGGCTACTGACTGGATAAATCCAAATTGATAAATTCCCTGACTTGTAGTATTTCTAACATTTGAGAAACGAGAGAAAGGATCCTGGTTATCTCTCCCTCCCAAGCGTTGCTGAGCACAAGCTGCTGAGAAGGGCACTTCATTGTTTTCAGTTTTCTCCTAGAGCCAGCCAGCACCACATGGCAGCTGTGAATTACGGAACTTCAGTTATTCCCTGTCTGGTGGGTCACGATGAATGCCATTGTAGAGCTTTAATGCTACTTTTACGGACTTGCTTCTAGTAAGCACTGGATTTTTTTTTTCCCTCACTTTTAGACCCAGATACAGAAGTTTGTCTTCATGTGCTGCGGCTCCTCCAGTCTGTGATTCTGGAGCCAGAAGTATTGGCCAGGTCAGCCTCTGAGATGCGTGATACTTTGCCATTTCAGCGTATCATTGCACTGTCGAAGAGCCGCAATGCAGATCTGCAAGCACTTGCAAAAGAACTACTTGAAGATCTTAAAATACTTGAGTATGAAGCATAGAAGAGCTCTATGACATCAACTGCTTAGGTCTTTCCTATATTTTTATGCTGCAAGAGTTGTTGGAGGTGGGTTTGACTAAAAAAAAGCCTCTGCCTAAGTTCCGCTGGCAAAATCCTGTTCAGAAATTAAGTAGCCCAACTAAAATAATATTTGGGAAAAAGTGTGTTTTGCCTGCCCAAACACAATCTCAGGTGATCTGCTAGAGATGGGACAGACTTAATTTCTTTGAGTAGGATTTTGCTGGTAACAAGTTTCTGAAATGATCCAGGTTATGTTATCTACTTGCTACATATAGGGAGTAAAGTAATAATTTCTTTCATTGATAATATATTGTTTATTGTAGTGGTAAGTAATGCTTTTGGTCCAGCTTTGTTGCTTTATCACAACTCTTCTGTGTCAGAATGCATCCCAAGTTCCAGTTTTACTATTGTTATTTCTCACCTTTTCTATTTTAATAAAAGAAAACTTAAGTTCTATAGCCTGAAATTGATTCTGCTTGCGAAATTCACATTCAGATTCACTCGAACTGCAAGTTGACCCAATCTGTGGCTTCCAGGTGTAATAGACTGAGCCGTGTTTTTTTCAAAAGCCCTGAAAACAGGAAGCGAATTACTGGTCTGTGGTACCTCGTTGTGTGCTGAAGTGGCTAAAGTGAACTGCTGCTCTGTCAAGAAGAGCACTGCATTTTCTCACAACTGGTGTGCTTGTTAGAACTTCTGTGTACAACTCGTTTACCTCAGTGGTAAATGCAAACAGTTGTATGTTCAGTATTGGTAGAATTTACACTTTTTATTTATTTATTTGGAAAAAAAATTAAAAATATCATCCATTCCTGTGATGACAGAAACACAGCTGTTTGAGTGATGCTGTTCAATGGAATGGTACATGAGAAATGCCAGTGCTGTGGTAGCAACTTTTCCTGTGTGTTAGCTGTGAGCCCTCAGCTGTGAATTTTGTATTAACAAAATTCAGTATGGATTTCTAATCCAAATGTACTGAAAACATTCTTCTATAGACTTAGATGAGATATTAGGAAGAAATTTTTTACTATGTGGCTGGTGAGGCAGTGACACAGGTTACCCAGAGAAGTTGTTACCTCATTTCTGGCAGTGTTCAAGACCAGGCTGGATGGGGCTTTGAGCAGCCTGGTCTTGTTGGAAGGTGTTCCTGCCTACAGTGTGGGGTTGGAACTGGATGGTATTTAAGGTTCCTTCCAACCCCCAAACCATTCTGTGATTCTAAAATATGAAGTAAATATTGTAGGATTTAAATACTATGATTGGCAAACAGTTTTAGAGGAAGACCATCATAAAATGTGTAAGTTAAGGTATAGGTCATCTCCCATTATGCTGTTTGTGGAATGATGAACGTTCAGAGTTAGAAATGTAATAAGTCATTTATAATAATTGCATCAAATACTACAGATGGTAGCAGTCTGATTTAGGACTGTCTGACATAAAGACTAAGATACAAATCTCACATACATGAAAGGATTGCATGGGGTTCTGTCATGTTTGATTGAATACATCAAACTTACCAAGCGCAGATTTTTGGAAGCATTTAAATCTTTTTTAAAGCATGCTTTCTTTGGATTTGTTTTCTTATCTTGCTCTCCTAGTTAAACCTCCTACAGTTTAATCCTAAAGTGATCAAAATGATAATCAGTAGTTTCCTGGAATATCGACTTATGAAAGCATTCCATTTTAAAAAAGATTAAAGGGCATCCACTTTCCATTCGTTTGGTATCTACCTGTGAAGGCAGTTTCATCAAACTTTCGGAAGCCAGTAAATAACAGAAAAAGAAAGTAATTCTGTGAGCTGAAGAGCTGATAAAGCCTCGTGTCCTGTGGATTTGAGGTATTTCTTGAAAATTTTCCTGTCCTTCCCAGCCCTTCCCCTAAAACCAAGCCCACCCAAGGGGCATCAGGGAGTGCACAGGCTGAGGGTGACAAGGATGCTCTTGGCCAGGTTAGTAAGTGGTGGTGGTGGTCTGATTAGCTGATGCCAAGCAGCTGGTATGCTACAGTGCCATCTTTGCCCTTGTGAAGGTTTTAATTTACGTATTTTCTGCTGTTATCCTAGCTGGTCAGGTGGCTTAAGGGAGCTTAATTGCCTTTGAGAAGTCTTCTCTGTCAACTTTGTGGAGAGCCGATTGATAGATTCATTGTTATGAGAGGAACTGGCAATGCAGTTGCACCTCATTTCCATATGAAATTGGGAAACAAAATGCTCATGACTGTTCAGTTAATTGTGTGGCCCCTTGCATGGTCAGCACTTAAGTGCCATGCTATACAGGTGCTTTGAGATGCTAGTTTTTCCGGAGCAAGCTGCTTATATCTGAGAAGCCTGTGAGTGTCTCTGAGGTGACTTTATCTTCAGGTGTAGTTCACCAGGACTTTTTCTTCAGAATCAAGCCATCAGTGATTCACTGACCTGGAGAAAGTCTTTTTTTATGTACTAGGCATTGTCATGGGTTCAG
Organism: Forpus xanthops; assembly: GCA_032466535.1. NCBI lineage: Eukaryota > Metazoa > Chordata > Aves > Psittaciformes > Psittacidae > Forpus > Forpus xanthops. The sequence goes on along the minus strand of JASSUY010052588.1, from coordinate 26,480 downwards.
CAGCAGCAGTGATTATTCTCCTTTGTAGCAGCTGGCGCTGTGCTGTGTTTTCAACTTTCAGCCTGGTAACAGAGGTGGTAACACCGATGTTTATAGTTACGGCTTAGAATGTTTTGGTCTGACCAAGGATTTTCTGTGTCTCATACTCTGTCAGGGAGGAGGGGAGGCCGGGGAGAAGAAGAGACAAGACACCTGGCCCAAACTGACCAAAGAGGTATTCCATACCACAGCACGTCATGCTCAGGATGTAAAAACTAGGGGCAGAGACCTGTAAAGATGGTGGCTTGCTGCTGGGTCGGGCTTGGTATCAGGTGGTGAGCAGTTGTATTCTCTTTCCTTGTATTTCCCTTGTCATTATTATTATTGGTGGTAGCAGTAGTGATTTGTGTTTTACCTTAGTTACTGAACTGTTCTTATCTCAAACCTGTGGGAGTTGCGTTCTTTTGATTCTCTTCCCCATCCCCCTGGGACTGGGGTAAGAAAGAGGGGAAGTGAGTGAGCGAACTGCCTGAGAGGCTTAAACCACAAGAAGTGTGTGTACTAATACAAGACTGATAACTAGAAGAAGTCACCCCATCTATGGAACACAGGGTATCTTCAAAAATATCAGAAGCATCAGAAAGAACCTGTGACAAACAGGTCTCTAGCAAAATCTGTATGTTTTCCCTAAATTTACTTTGGCTAGGTGTCTGAAATTAATGCTTTATTTGGGTTATGGGAAAGAAAAGGGCAATATTTGAGGAGAATTTGTTGTCAGCGGAAGCAAATTCATAATACTTTTTGGTTTGGGGAAGGAAAAAAAGGGTCAGTTGAGTCAAGCTGTGCTGAAGGCAAGTGGATAAAAGCTAGGGATAAGCCTGATTCCTTAACATTACAGAGTGTTTGAAATTTCATAAAGGTTTCTCATATTGAAAATAAATTGGACATTCCTAGTTGCAGATTGTATTATGAGCTGTTATTTCCTTTTGCTGTTTTTCAGGTTCCTTTATTCACCAGTCACCCATTTGATGGAGCCAGGGACCAGCCCCCTCCTGCTCCTCTGCACGTCTAGGGCTGTGTTGCAACTGGTTGAACCCTTTTGCTGTTGGAATGAAGCCTGCAGCTTTCCATACAGGCAACCCCAAGGAAGCTGTGGCTGCTCCATCCCTGGCAGTGTTCAAGGCCAGGCTAGATGGGGCCTTGGGTGAAATGGTATAGTGGATGGTGTGTCTGTCAACGTCAGGGGGGTTGGAACTGGATGATCTTAAGGTCCTTTCCAACCCAAACCATTCTGTGATTCTATGATCTGCTATATCCCATGCATATGTTTGGATATGTCATGGTGGGATTCTTCCAGACCTTGGCATCTGTCATAAACTAATGGTCTGTACTCTCCAACCAGTGGTATCAATGCCGCCTTTGTTGTTTCTTTCTTCACGCTAAAATTAGTGTCAGTCTTGTGCCATTGGCTGTGGAGAAACTCCAGCTATTTGCTGAGATAACGTGCCAACTGTTTAGATGGCTAAAATTGGGTGAGATAGATCCTTCCTTTTGGTATCCATTTTGCAGTAATAGATACAGAGCTAGTTTTCAGGTTCTGTTCACAGACAGGGGTTTAGAATCTTGTTTGTTGATAAGCTTGAGAAATCCCTGTTTGCAGGAGAAGAGCATTTAAACTCTTAATTTGTCTTCATGTGGCTAGTGACAGAAATTAAGCTTAGTAACTGTGGATCCTCTTTCAGTCTCCCTCTTCCCTGAAACATATGTGGGTTTTGACAGTTTATGAATGAAAGTAAGTCCTTAAATAGCAAGTGGTGCTCCAGAAACTTAAGAGCATGTCAAAGCGGCCCTTACAAAGTTGGACAGTGGGTGATACACAGAACACAATGTGACACTGCAAAGTGCTCTGCAGTTGAAAACTGGTTAACATACACATTATAAATCTCTGGGTTTACTTTACTGTGGAATTTTGCTTCAGACTGAAACTGCTGGCCATTAGTAAGTTTTATTGGTTTAAGATCAAGTGTGCAGACGATGCTTTGGAAAACACCAGCTTTAGAATGTTGCTTTTTCTGTGGAAAAGTGTGGGATTCTTCTGTGTAGTAGTTGATTAATTGCATTACTGTCTTGCAGGAGAAACAGCAGTTCACACAGCCAAAGCACTAGTTAGTTCCACTAGCTACGTTCAAAGTATGGAGTTAGTCCATTGTTGCCATTTCCTCTGTTGCACAATCTCAGAGTTTCAATGAAGAATAAAATGTGAGTTTGGTGTTGGCTTTGAGATTATCAAAGTTACCGCAGACTTACACCCGTAATAACTCAAAGCAAGATTGGTTCTTATAACAAGCTGTCTGAAAAGATTAGAAGTCTCCTTTAAAGATTCTCTGAAGAAAGCAGCTGTTTACTTCACAATATCAGCTGCACAATTAAAATTGAACTTTACTCCTTTCAGTTTTACATTCTGTGTACAGAGCCATTGAAATGACGTTAGTTTGCTGATGCTCCTGGGGAGTAACCAGCGTTTCATATTTGATGTTGATGATAATTAGAGGCAAAGGGAAAATTAAACAGGGTCCCCCCAAATGTGTTTCCTGTAACTTAAGTTTAGCTTTGTAATGGACTCCCCCACCAGTTTTTTGTGTGGTTGATTTTTGGCCTGGACTGTGACCTAGCCAAAAAGAAACTGGAAAACCTCAATAGAGGAAAGTAAGGCCCAGTCTGAATGGTGTCTTTGTACTACATGCTGAGTGGTAGGCATGGCAGCATGAGTGGCCTGGTGTCTCTGGAGTGGACTGTGGGATCTTGGATGAAAAGAGCAACCAGCTGCCCGGTTTCTGAGGGAACCTGGTTTTGGTTGCATGCTGATGCTGGCTTACTCCCAGGAGCTAATGACAAAGGTGGTGAACTTGAAGGTTAAGACACATCATCCCATTACGGTTATTTAAGAAAGAGAAGTAAGAATGGTAAAAGGTGATGATTTGGTCATATGGCAGGTGAACTTTCAGATGATTCAATTTCAGCTGGTTGCACCAATCATTTAGCTGCTCCTTTGGGTTAACATTTACACTTGTGATATGCGCTGATTAGCGCAAATTGGACTTCAGAATTGATAAGACTTTACAAGTCTTGCAGATGTTGCATGATTTACCTCCTCTACTGCTTCCAGTCCTGCAAGGATGCTGAAGTGAAGAAAAGGGGTTTTATTGTTTCCTCTGTTATCCCTGCCAATGCTTGCTCAAGGAAGTTAAGGGATAAGCAAAGCATGGCTGCTCCTCCCTTTCTTAGCATCTAATTTGCAGCTGCATGTGGCCACGTCTGTGGTATTCTGTAGGTGATTTTCCTGATTTGTATGCAGGAGCCTTTGCAACTGCTAGTTGCTCCTTGTATTCTTGAGTTACAAGTTACAGCTCATAAAAAAGTCATCAGAAAACTCAAGCTCATACAGATTTTAACTTCCCCAGTGTTTTATGATAACCTTTACAACCTGTAACTTGCTCTGTCAGACACCTTTAAAAGACTTTGACCGAATTACAGTTCTGCATGTAATTTATAGGACTATAATTTTTACTGTGGGTGCGACAGCAGTTAAAGCACTTCTGATGCCAGGTGCTCAGTCTTCTTGAATGCATGTGCTTTTCATTTTCTGTGCTGTTGGGCTGCTGTTGGGAAAGGCAGCAATCACTGCAGGCAAGGCTGGTGTGACGTGGGCCTCAGAAAGGGCTGGAAAAACAGAATATTGTGTGACCAGGGTGGTTCTGCCAGGTAGATGGGGAAAGTCAGGTCTGACTGAGCTACATAAGCGGCTTTCCTGCCACCTGGGTCTTGCTTTGCACTGAAACAAGGAATGGGTTGGGCAAGTGAGCTGCTGGAAGCTCTCTCTAGAGAGATAAATGCCTCTTCCTGTAGCTGTATCACCGCTGGGTTCAACCTTAAGTGCAGCAGTCACACTGTATTAGCATAAAGCAGAAATGGTCAATGTAGGAAAACAAAGCCCAGTTCTTAGGTCTGTGCCCCTGCCTCCTGAGCAGGATCTGTGGTGTCCAGAATCAGATTCAAGGGCACCTTGGCTTAGTCATGGCATGTGTGAAAGCTGATCGGCCCAGCCCACCCCTTGCTATTCCCAGCATACTATAGTTTTACCAGAGGACTTGCAGCTACAGTTCATGGCATTTTTACAGCTGTTGTAGTGCTCATTGGGTCCTTTGGTGCGACACAAGGATAGGTCTTCAGGACCTATCTGTCCAGTCTGAGCGAGCTGGGCCTGTTCCACCTGGAAAAGAGAAGGCTCCAGGGAGACCTTAGAGCAGCTTCCAGTGCCTAAAGGGGGCCTACAGGAAATCTGAAGAGGGGCTTTTTGCAAGGGCATTGACTGATAGGATATGGGGTAATAGCTTTAAATGGAAAGAAGGTAGATTAGACATTAGGAAGAAATTCTTTACTGTGAGAGTCGTGAGACACTGGCACAAGTTTCCCTGAGAAGTTGTGGATCACTTCTCATCCCTGGAAGAGGTCAAGGCCAGGTTGGACAGGGCTTTGAGCAATTTGGTCTGGTAGAAGTTATCCCTGCCTGTGGCAAGGGTTTTGGAACTAAATGGTCTTTATGGTCCCTTCCAACCCAAACCGGTCTCTGATTCTGTGTGCTATGGTAGGAAGGAGTGAAGTCTCTGAGGAGGCAACCAGCAGGGCAGTGGCCAAGTGGTGTGGGGCAGACATTCTTGGGATTTGAGCAGTTCTCCAGGCTCTTCTGTCGGTGGGGCTGACATGTCTGCTCAGGTGGGGGCACATACAGAAATGTGTGTACTCTTGTAACTGCTTTCTTGATTTCACAGCTCGGCTGGGTGCAGCTGCATTTCTGAAAATGCAGTACATGCTTCATCCTGTGACTGACAAGAAGAGATGTAGAGCTCCTTGTGCTCTCAGAAATTGTTCAGCAGTAAGAAGCTAATGATGGCGATTGCTGTTCTTCACAAACATACCCTTTCTCTTCTTTTTATTGCAGTAACTGTTTATTCCTTCAGTGTTTTTCGCATACATCATTACTACCCTGTTGCAGCAGAAGCTTAATTTCTTTGAACAAGAGTAGCTAAGTAGGAGTGAGTCACCCTCATTCCAGTAAGGAAGCCCCTTCAGGAAGCCTCTCTAGCAATGATGTCCTGTGCAGCCCAGATCCGCCGCTGAGCTATTCAGCTTTAACAATGCTGACAGTGTGTAATACTGCCCCGGAAACCTTCAGAGATTGCTTGTTAGACACAGCCAGTGTCTCCAGTGCCCAGGCAGCTAATCTAGCAGCGGACAGATCTCAGGTAAGGACGCCAAGGTAAAGGAGGTACCCTCTTGGCTGTAAGTGGCAAGGGACCAAAAGGTGCTGGAGCTGTTTCATGAGCATAGATGGCAACCTGGAACACAGAAAAAAAGGGACTGCCTCTGGGGATCTGAAAGTCAACTGAAATGCTGAGCTGCTAAAAACAATAGTGCTGCTATAAGTGGCCTAGGGAGAGGGGAGGCTTCAAGAGCAGATTAAAGTATGAGAGCACCATGAAACTGATGTGGAAGCTGCCATACAGGCAGCAGCTTTTGAGCAATGTACTGAACCTGTAACAGAAAGCACTTGGTACCCCATAAGCCTTTGGCCCGGGGTTAGTACACCGTTTTCAGGATGGAAAAAGGGATAAAGTGCATTTGTCATTAATTTTTAATGATAATGGAGTATTCTGCAGTGATAGGCAGTTTCTGCTATACAGGCTGTCTACAGCAGGGGGTGGCCCGCTTTGCAACCTTCTCCCTGATAAGGCTGTTTACAAGAAGAGCATAGAGGAAATGTTTATAAGGCACTGCTATAATGCCACAAAAAAATAAACATTACTGCACAGACTGAACATTTCTACTGAAGTGCTCTGCTGCTACTAAATTATAGTTTCTTAGCCCTGCATTTGAGTTTCTTTGGGCACAAGAAGATTGTACAGCTTGTGCTCCACTGGTGCCCAGGAGATATTCTCTCCATGGTTCCTGCTCTAGGATGAGGTTGGGTATAGCTACTGGACTTATCTAGGACTTAGGGGATGTGGATTTGGTTCCCTGTGCAGTCATAGACCTCCTGTATGCCCAAGTATGAAATTTGCTGAGGGGCTGAGCTCCTATTGGAGCGTTCCTGATTTCAGAGGGAGTATGCTGGAGGTTTCAGTCCTCCACATTACATTTCTGCATTGGTTCTCTTTTCATATAGCTCCTTTCTGCCTTAGTCTGACCACTTTTATTTGGGTTGCAAAAGTCTTTGGGATAAGCAGCTAAAGTGTCTGGCAGACAGAAGGGGTCTGTCATCTTGCTTGGCTAGAATTGCAGTCAAAGTAATGGGTGGCAGAAGGAAGAAGAGGAAGCCTGAGGTGTGGAGGATACCCAGGCTACTGCTCCCAGCCTCTGGCTGGCTCCTGGTTAAATTGGTTGCATAGCCGTGATGTGGCCTCTCTGCTGATCTGATAGTCCACTCATGGGTAATGGGTGAGACCAATGCAAGCTGCTAAGAGGACCCATCTTTGCAAAGTCCTGCAAGTCCTTTTCATCCCAGGAGATGTTGCTACTGCATGGTTACAGAACAGATATAAAGAAGTGTTCAGGCACTGGTACATGTTGCCCAGAGAAGCTGTGGCTGCCCCATCCCTGGTAGTGTTCAAGGCCAGGGTGGACAGGGCTTTGGGTAACCTGGACTAGTGGAAGGTGTCCCTGCCTATGGCAGGGGGTTGGAACTGGATGATGTTTAAGGTCTCTTCCAACCCAAACCATTCTGTGATGATACATTCTATGAACTGAGTGGAAAAGAAGGCCCTAGCCATGCTTTTCCTGCCTATCTGCAGCACAACTGGCACACAACAGTCTGAATTTGTGTGGTGTGAGCTCTCTTGGGCTCATGCTGTGAAAGCAGGACATGAGTGCCAGGAGGAACAGCTCCTGTATTAAAGGGAGGACTAAAACTGATGTTCCAGCTTTCACCATAGGTTATGGGAGGCAGAAGTACTCTAGCCCTGTGTTCCTCTGCCCCTCCAGATTGCTAAGATCCTAAATAAGGATCTTGAGATCTTAAATGAGATTCTAAGATTGTGGGAATGAAGCAATCCTTTCTCATGCTTTGAAGGAAAACAAAAGGACAAAGTGCATTCTGGCACCTTTCATTCCTGAAGAATTCAACTTCCTTGGAAAGTAAAAGAAACGGTTGGGAGCGGGCAACCTAAGACTTTAAGCATGTGTCCTGTGGGCTTTGTTCCTGCTGCTTGCAGTGGTCTGGAGAAGCTGTTTGGGTCTATGGCATCATTCTGACTGTGGATCAGCACATTTTGCAGACTTTCAGCCAAGCACAGCATGTGTCTGTACTGCCCCTGCAGCCCTCATCTTCCTCTCAGGTCTCAAAAAGTTCTTTCCTTCATTTCACAACCTGCCCTTACTGCTGAGCCTGCTGGTTGCTTTGGACAGTGTATCTAATAAGCTGACAGCAGGGCAGCTTCAGTGATGCTATCCCCGAGGGGCTGCAGATCCTGTCTTAACCAAGCAGGCTGATATTTCAGCTTTTCTGCATCAGCGATGAGCATGGGATTGCTGCAGGGGATAGAGTGCAACTGAAAACAGAAAACAGCAGCAGTGGCTGGAGTGCTATGTAAAGTTAACTGGCCTGTCTTGAGCAGCAAAGCCAGGGCACCAGGAGCTACCCTGCCGCAGCAAGTGCCTTCTGTCTGCTCCATGGCCGCAGCCTGCAGAGAGAGGAAGGGAGGCAGACAAGTGGGTGCTGTGACTTTCTGTTTACCCTGACCCTCTCCCAAGGGCCTGCTGTGGTTCCTTTTCTTCCTCTGCCCTGCAGGGGATGCTTTGTTTTTCTACTTTGAATCTTTCCCTTTCCCTGAATTCAGAATAGCAGCCAAGGCCAAGGGTGCAACAACAGGGACAAGGCAGGTCTCTTAGGTGTCTGTGACTGACGATGGGAATCTTTTTCCCATTGCTGGTCCTTTCGCTCCTTTCCACAAAGACAGGCATCTTCTTTTCTGTCCTCTTTCTTCTCCTGGGCATTTGGCACTAGGAAATGCATATAGGCCTGTGTACTGAAAAAGGGTGAAAACTGCTGTAACAGGTGGGGTGTGGCTGTCTCTTGTCAGCAGTACTAGACCTGGACTTGTGTGAACAGGCGTGCAGGAAACATCTTCAGTATCACGCAGATAATGCTATCAACTGCAGGGCTTCAGGTGCCCGCACCACGGTGGCAGGGGACAAGGACAAGATCAGCAACAACTGAGTGTTACATGAGCAGCGCTTATTATGTGTTGTTTAACACATTTTCTGCACAAGGCCAGAACTAATTTGCAATTGAGCAGTAGAGGAGCTGTCTGCAGGCAGCTGGCTGGATTCAGGGTGACTCAGCTTGCCATGCATGTGTTCCCTCACATCTAGTCATTTACCGCCTCCTGCTTGACTTTTCTATCTTACAAAAATATTTGAAGAACTGAAAGTATGTGCTCAACAGTATGATACAGGGCATGGGCTTCCATGAGCATCCCGGGCTTCCTCTTGGGAAAAGTGGTATGGACAGTTAAAAAAGTGTTTACATCCTGGGCATGACATGCTGTGGTATGGAATACCTCTTTGGCCAGTTTGGATCAGGTATCTTGTCTCTGCTCCCTCCCGGCTTCCCCTCCTCCCTGGCAGAGCATGAGACTCAGAAAGTCCTTGGTCAGACTAAACATTCTAAGCAGTAACTGATTGGTTTTTATCCTTTCTGTCTTTATTTGCCCGTGTGGGGTAAGCCTTACTCTACAGAGCAAAAGCAACAGTACAGAGAGACAGAAACAAGTTTGCCAATGGAGAACAGAAGGAAAATGTAACTTCAGCATTGAGGATGTTATTTTTTCAGATGAGAAGCACTGAAAGGCGTCCCCAAGCCATTACAAGTGCTCTGCTCTTTACCTACCATGTCTGCAGTGTCAGCCCCATGTGTGAGCACTGTCAGGCAAATCCCTCCTCCATTCTTGCAGTATCAATGTTTCTGCATTTGCCTCTGTATGCCTTGAGCATATCTCCTGGCTCTTTGGGCTGAGATGCTCTAGAGCTGCTTCCCAGGCAGTCAGAAGGAAATTGTGTGTCCTTCTAGGAGAAGATCAGGGAAAACAGTGGGAGATTTTGCACACTGATTTCTTTCCACACCTTCTCTGTGCGTGCAGGCAGGCAGCCCAGGACATACCCTTTGCCCTAGGCCACATCAGCTAGCAGAAGTTGCCTGGGCCAGAGTCCTTCCATGTGGAAAGGTAGTGGGGTAAGAATGGAACTTCTGTGACTGCGTAGAAGACAGTTGTGTGTCATAAAGCTACCTGCTGATGGCTAATTTAGTATTTCACAAAAGCTGGCTCCTCCAAGTTTTTCATAGTAGGTAAAAATATGTTCCTGTCCAATAAGTGCAAATGGGCTTCTTGCCCCTGTCAGATGCCCTCTTTCTGCAGGTAAGGAAGAATTTGAAGGCTTCTGTAGTATATACTAACATCTCAGTAGGGATGTTCCACTGATCTTTGCTCCAGCAGAATTAATGTTTGCTTCATCTATTTTGAGATGAATAGGAAGTTCTAGCAGCTGCCATCTCGAAGGAGTACTGCAGAAGGGTATGGTTAAAATCCAACATTACATTGAACCCTTGGGACTGCCAGGCAAGGCATCTCTCAACTAATTATGACATTTTTAAAAACACTGTGAAGGTTTGATCTTGGTCCCATTGGGCATTTTGCCATGGATCTTAATGGCTCTGTGGCTGATCTCTTAATCTTTAATGCACCTGTGCAAACTTGACAGTTTATTGCAATTTCATGCTATTTGGGAATTGTCTCACACTAATGCCATCAGAGACAGCAATTTTTAAGGTCATTAGCTCAGGACAGAACAAATAAATAGTGAGAGAAAACAATCTGTAAATGTCATATTTGTTTAACATACAAAATAGCTCCTGAAGAGCAGTTATCCTTATGTCTAGAGACAGCATGAAAATTACATTCTGTGCCTTGAAAATGTGGATCTGTTGGAAGTGAGAAGAGTATAATATGGTTGTTTGTCTTCTGTCCTCTGTTCCCTATTTCCCTGTTGTTCCCCATGCATCTGTTGTTTGACTCACCAATATCCTTAAATCCTTAGATTACAGACCAGGACTCCAGGCATTACTAAAGAACTTAACATTCTGCTGCTGAGATCTGATAAAAATGGGTTTTACTCTAAGAATAAATTGTACTTTTTAGCTCCTGTTCCAAATAAAAGGAGTTGGGGTGAGTGGAAAGTGTTATCCCTTCCCCACATCAGTAGAAAAGACACAGGCCCACTAATGTAACCTGATGTAAATGCTTTCTTAATAAAAAGAGGCAGAAAAAGGTGAAAGCTTGTTGTGGTTTAAGCTGTAACTCACACAGTTTGCTCACTCACTCCCCCTCTTTTTTCCCCCTTCTCCCAGAGGGATGGGAAGGAGAATCAAAAGAATGCAACTCCCATGGGTTTGAGATAAGAACAGTTCAGTAACTAAGGTATAACACAAACCACTGCTGCTGCCACCAATAATAATGACGAGAAATACAAGGAAAGAGAATACGTCTCACCACTCGATACCCAGCCTGACCCAGCTGCGATCCCCCGTCTTCTGGGTCTTTGCCCTTAGTTTTTACATCCTGGGCATGACGTGCTGTGATAATGGAATACCATTTTAGTCAGTTTGGGTCAGGTGTTCTGTTTCTGCTCCCTCCCGGCTGCCCCTCCTCCCTGGCAGAGCATGAGGCTCAGAAAGTCCTTGGTCGGACCAAACATTCTAAGCAGTAACTGAAAGCATCTGTGTTATCAGCACTGTCATCAGTGCTGTTCCCAGGCTGAAAGTCAAAAACACAGCGGTGCACCAGCTACTACGAAGGAGAAAAATGACTGCTACTGCTGAACCCAGGACACACCTTTATCACTTGAATCAAGTCTGTTCCATCAGTAATTACACTGAGAACTGACTTCCAAGTTTGACAGTGTTTTCTTCATGGGAGCAAGCCTGGAACCCATGTCCACAAATGGGACATAAAGATGGGAAAAACAGTTAAAAAGACACACAGATACTCACTTTGCTAGGGATTAGACTGGGGCAACAAGGGGAGTGTGGGTGAGGGGATTATAATGCCTCTCTCTCCTGTGGCACCACAGCAGCTCTGCCTCTTTGAGATACATTTGCCCTGTAGTGTGATGGGGAGAGTCCACACAGCCCAAGTGCAGTTGGAACATCAGCATCTGGCTGGCTCTTTGCCCTGGGTATTTTGTGGTCTCTGGTACATTTTAATTTGGTCCAGGAAAAGGTTTCCCTTTAGGTGGCTGTCCAGCTGCCCTAAAGAGGTTCTCTGAAGGTCAGAGTAATTGTGTCACCACAGCTTCAGCGCACAACATGATTTCGCAAGTAAAACATTCTCCTATGGCTGTATCTACATTAGTCCATTCCGCCAAGGTGGGGTGTCCCTACCATGAAAGCAGCTGGGGGAGCTGGCACACTCTTAATGGTCCACGGAGGTGGTCTTAAGACAAGACCCGTTCTTCTTTTCCCAGGGTGTGTGAAATCAGGGCACGGTATTGTGTTACAATTCTCCAAATAAGAGGCTTTGTTCTCTCTGTCATCATCTACCCTCCCTCTCCCACATCCTCAGCTCAGGATGCACTCTCCAGCAGTACAGGAACATCTGCCTGTGGGGCAGCACAGATTCGCAGATTTAGAAGAAAACCTGACTTCTTTCTGGGCAATTTTGGGAAGATTTGTGGAAAGTCACTGAGGGTGTCTTTCCCACTGGTGGAACTGTAAGTGAGGGACCAAACCCCCAGGTCCTCAGATGGATATTTAGTAAATACTCAACCTGCCCTACTTTAGGCATCTGAGTTGATATGTTTGTCAGCAATCCAAAGGCTGACTATAGCCCCAAGTGACTCATTCCAAGCACCCAAGTGCTTCTTGGTTTGTGCTGAGCATTCAGGCAGTATGGCCTTCTAAGGCAGCGGGTGGATGAAATACACTTGGTGTCCAAGATAAATGAAGTGAAATACACATTTCTTTACGTGCTGCAGGAAGGCCAGGCTATCAGCAAGCCCAGATAAGCTTCAGTAATGGATAATTACTACAAGGCGTTGTGCCACACTTGGGATAAGCATGACAAGAATTTCCCCAGTGTGAGAAGATGTCAATATTTGCTGAAAGTATGTGTGGTTTTTGCTTGCTTAAAGTATTTATTGGTTCATTGTGAGAAAGTTAACATGGCAAATTTACATTTTACAATGTAAACATCAGTCCACTGGCTAGCTTTTATTTTTGGCCAGGATTCTTTAAATATTATCAGCATGTTTAATAGTTGCTTCATTCGTTACAATTTTCTACATTCCTATAATTAATCTTGTAACTCAGCAGGGCTGTAGAGGCTCGAAGTGGGGCTTCACTCCCATTACAATGACGTCTGTTTGCTTTTATCAAGCCTAGTGATGACTCAGTTTCAGTTGATTTGTACATCCAGAGTTTCAGGCACGCGAGGGTGTAGATGCCTTTTCAAATAGAGACAAACTCCAGTGAATATAGAAATGCTGTCAGTGTTGTCAAGCTGGAGGATTTGGTATCTGAAAATTCAGATCCTGTAAAGGGCTTAAAGTTGTGTCTGGTGGAAATGTGAAATGCCAGGATTTGCTGTCCAAGTGGCAGGTGCAAGATGTCAAAACCTTCTGGATGCTTAATGACCTGACACTGTGCCATAAGTCACTTCAGCAGTAATCCAGACGTTCCCACCCAAAACGTGCATCTGATCAGCACTGAAGAAACAGCAAGAACTGTGTCTTCTGCAGGCAGGTTGTTTCCACTGAGGTGGGGAATATGCAAAGACAGCAGCAGCTGTACCAGCCAAAATCACAACCCTACACCAGTATTCTGTCTCTAGCAGGGAACACCACCAGGTTCTCCCAAAAAAAAATGCTTAATGTCTGGGAATAGGTGCATTTCTTAGGATGAGGATGGGGACAGGACGCTGTTCTGAGCCCAGTTAAAAACCCATACCACTGTCCAGTGCCCCATAACAACCCATACCACTGTGCCCAGTGCAAGGGGTCAACCTGACCCATGGTCTGTGCTGCATTGTCCTCAGCAGGGCTTTGCTGAGTCCTGCTAGGAGTCACACACTCGCTGCCTGGACCCTCCTCCATCACATGGCGGGCTGATCCCATCTCATGACTTGATGGTAGAGCAGCTTTTTTCCTTATAGGGATTTTACAGATGCTAAGGAAGCTTGTGTGGATCCAGGAGGAAGTTTGAGAAGTTTGTGATGGAAAATCCACTGAGCATCACCAGAAGGGTTAGAGGCACTGCAGCTGGCTCAGGAAATCCCAGTGGTCATAGGCTGGAAAGGCATTCAGGAAAGGCACCATGTAGAGTTGCCATGTTCTTGGAAAGTCAAGAGACTCAGACCAGCTCTGCTTTTGCACTGCTGAATCTTCGACAGCGCTACTGTTGTCAGTGGTGGGTGGCATCAGCTCTTCACCTTGCCTTACAATGCCTGTCTTCTGTTGTGCTGCCCACCTGCTTTTGCCCCATGTTGTCAAGCAGGTGGGACACCTGAGCTGGGGGAAAACCCAAAGATTCCAGGATTCCTTGTTGTGGGGTTTGTTGGGTTTTTAAAACTGCTTTTCTGCTGGATTCTTTTCCTAAGCCAGTTCAAAACATGGTCCACAGAGGTGCTAGGTAGTGTGGGGGAATGACATGTGGGACAAGAAGGGAGGGCAATGTTAATTGCCTGAGCCCTGTTGCTGCTGATGGCTTTGTATTGTGAAACCATAGCCTGTTAGACCTGGAGTTCCTGTGTCCACAGGAGTCTTCGCAGCTGAAACCTCAGCTGATGGCAACAGCTTTCTGTTGAAGTAAGAAGTGTGCTAATTTGCAGCAGCTAGTAATTTTAGGGAATATCCTGTGGCTCCAGATACTCCACATCAATCCTACCCAGCCTGTGAGCATGTTGCTGTCCTGTGGCAATGAGTTCTGCAGGCTGCTGGAGCTGTACTACAGTCTTTGTAGTCGTACAGGCACAGATCCGAGAAAGTATTTTCTCGCCGTTCACGTTAATAAAGTTAACAAAATTCTGCCCAGTATATCCCACTGCTGGAATTCTTTCAGGTTTGAATCAGAGGTTTTTAAAATCCCTGTAGGGTTGTGGGTCTTTTATATTACTCTGTTAGGAAAAAGGAAAATATATACCTATGTGTGTATGTGCATATAAGCATGTGTATATATGTATATATGTAAGTCCCACTATCATAACAATTTTAAGCAAAGAAAGGTTTTATGGAATGCGAAGGAACACATCTGTCAAAGACACACTGGTATAAAATAATTGCACAAAGTCCTCTATGCTCTGATTGCTGTGCAGAATGCAGTACAGCCATAAACCCAGCTTACGGATGGCAGCTTACGACTCAGAGCAGGGGCTTCACATCTGTAGTTGAATCAGTAAATTTGTCCTTATATAAAGCAGAGATTTTTCAAATGCAGAGTGTAGCCCTTGCTGCTTATGATCTGTCCTGTGAAGGCACGGCTATCAATACATGACACACGACCGCAATCGTACATTGATTGTGTATCTATCTTTTCTATTATATATTGCATATATTGTCTATTGTAGATCTCCCCTTTTGCAGCCTGACATCCCACATTTCATTGATCCTAGGGGGCAAAATTTTCCTTTGGAAGTGGAGCAGCCCCTTCCATGTCTCCAGAGTCACCGGTCACTCTGGCACCTGAGAAGTATTGCACTCAGGAAACACGAATGTAGGGCTGATGTACTTTTTTACACCTGAAGACCCCAAACCAAGCTGCCACTTGCTGGCTTGCTGTTAACGGAGGTGGGCCCAGCACAGGGGGACAGGGTGGGACTTACTTCCTGGCTGTACATTCCTCGCTGAATTATGGGCCTAAGACAGAGACCTCATTTTCTCCAGATGACTCTCAGGAAATACCCTCCCCATCAGCTATTATTGCCTAAATAATAGGGAGGGAAGTGCAACAGTCTTGAGCAATTATCTGAGGTACTCTATAGGGCACATCCCAAATCTGGTGTAGGGCAAGGCCGCTAAGACAACTGATTACAATGTCACTCTGTGGGTGTATACAGTGTTTGTTCCAGAGTTATGAGGTCATGTGAAAAATATAGATACTTGTTCAGAAATAGGTAACTTGCTGAAAAGAAATACTACAAAACCTCTTCTTAAGCACAGGCCCATTCTGTCGGCATTCATGCATAGATCTAACTTCAATAATGGGGCATCTAGGTAGGAAAACGTGTACAAATGTTTGCAGGATTAGAAACTTAAATGTTAAGTTTCCAGAAGTCCAGTCCAGGAAGGGAAAAGCCTATCGAGGGAGAACTCTGCTGGGATTTGATTTATGAACAGGACATCCTGCTTAGTTCCAAGATCTCACAGATAGGTTTCTAGTGAGACTGCTGGGTTATTGTGATGGCAAAGAAAAGGAGCTCACCCTCTCCCTTGTCTGCCAAAGGCACTCAAACCTGTCTGGGCATCATATCAGTGCTAAACATTTGGCATTCTTTATCACGTTTCATCATCACTATGTATTAAGTGATGTTAAAAATGCGTGGTATGTGTGCAGCTCCCTGCAAGCAGACTGACATGTCTGTCATTAATTAGTGAGTTGTATGCTGTCATTTGTGCAGTTAAGCTCAGGGTTGATTCCGTGACCTAGCCACAGAAGAAGACTGTCCAGAAAGTTGGGACAAGAGGCAATGGAGAATTAGAGCTCTTGAGGAGGTATTTCCCAGTTCCTGTAGATCACTGCAGCTGCACCTACACTTTCTACAAAGCTGTGGCATGGGTCTGGCTCAGCTGGTGCACTCAAGTTTCCTTTGTGTGGGAACTAGGGCACAATGGAGATGAGGGAAAGGATGTCTCCCTCCCACATCATTCTCTAGCAGGAGATAAGAGGCATCGGAGACAGCTCTGGGGCAGTGATGTTGACACATCTGTTACTTGAGTGAAGCAATCACAACAAAGAGGCTTTAGAAGGCTGCTTTGTTCTTTAGGATTTAGGAAGCTGGTGCTTAGTGCAGACTACTGAAGGACTGGCTGCCACTGACTCTCTGAAACTGTCCCCTGGTTTTGGCTGGAGTTGCAGTACTTCAGCACCTCAAGCTACTTCTCTGCTACCTAATTAAATAGTGCCAGGGTACGTTCCCACACATTTAGTCCAAGTCATCTATGCTTGTTAAATTGATAGGATGTCTGAGCATGTCTGTGGTACTTCATATGTTTCCCAGGCGTGGCTTGGAAGCCAGCAGGGCCTGGAGACCATTCTCAGGCAGCATTTAAGATGAAACTGTGTTGTTTTGGCAGATAAGAAAGTTCGATAGTCTGGAAGTGGAGTATCTCATGCTGGCTGGCCCTAGTGCCAGAGGACAGGCCTGGATATGTGTGATACATACCCATTATGGACATAGCCTGAGTGTCTCCAGCTGCCTATCCTTAGGATAGAAGGCTCTTTTATTTACGGGGGGGGGGGGGGAGGGTTAGAAAGAATTGTATAGTGCTTTAAAGGTCAGTGCTGGAGCTGGCTGTTCAACTAAATATAATACAGTGTAGCTTGGTGGGAGCTGGTAAGGAAGGAGGTGGGTAAATTCACTTGTCTAGCTGCTTGCTCATACGTGAAGGAAGGAAGTGTCTGAATTAGAAATGGTTAAACTGTGTTTACCTGTGTTTCCTTCTGGCTACACCACTGACAAAGCTAACTTTTTAAAGCTGTCGCTTATGTCATCCCTTTACTGGACCCATGTCCCCACCAACTAGTGCTGATTTTTTTACTTTCTTGGACATTGCAGAAAATCTCAAGCCCACCCTGTTGTCAGTGAACAATGTGTGCCTGTTATCAGGAGGAGTAATTCATCCAGCTGTGAATTAACAGGAGAGTCCTCCAGGCAATTTCCTCCTTGCCTCATTCATTACTTTGTCACTGGCTGAATCCCTGCAGTTCATCTTGTCATTGTGCTTGTGCTTTGTCATTTTACGGGCAGTCAGGACACTTCACTTCTACCTTCAGACAAAGGGAAAACAAATCAGAAGGCCCAGGCAGATGACTTGCAGCCACCTCCTGGAGCTGTCTGTCTTTTGATAGCCAGTTGGGTGCGTCAGCTCAGAATGAAGCAGCTCTGGGTGGGTCTGGCTACCCATGGCTTTCACTTGGAAACCCCCGTCTCTAACCTTGTAAGTAGTTCCAGAGGTATGTGGGGCTGCTAAAATTAAAGCAGTGTGACCCCAGGAATGGGATGGGTGATATGACAGCTGCGTGGCCTTTGAATCAGTTGTTAATCTAAGGAGGGGTGACTTAGCTCTGCCAGTCACATGTATACATTGCAGCTGCAGCAGCACCTACTGGAGATGTGACTGGAGAGCCGTCCTGCTGGGCAGGGATCCCTTCTCCAGGGCTGACTCCAGCATAGGCACAGCTTCAGCTGCAGGACCATGCATCCTGGAGGTGTCAAATCTGGGTTTAGAGTGCTTTGTCCTGGGCAAAAGAACACTTGCAGCCATGTGACACGAAGTGCTTAAGTGGAATGTTTCTTGACTACATTAGTGCTGTGAAAACTTAATCTGGTGCACTGCTCTATGCCTATATGGCTCTTGACTCTTCCCCAGGATTTTGCCTGATTGTTCTATCTTCTTTCCCTTCTCAGTTCTCCAGAGACATAGCCCCAGGTGTGGCCCCCCTGTTTTAAGCAAGTTCATGCTCATACACACCTTCCTTCTCTCAGATCCTCCCAACTTGGATAATTCCTTGCTGCCAGCTGACAACCTCCTCCACAGCCAGCAACTCCATTTGTCATCACGGAGCAGTGTCCCAGCAACCAAGCCTGCTCTCCTGCCACTTGGCCTCATTGAACCCAAACTCTGGAATAGCATCCTGGTCTGAGAAAGTAAATGCAGGTGCAGATATGCAAACCACCTTTACTTTTTAAGCTCTGAATGGAGTTTAATATAGTGAAGTGGGATGTGGAGGGACCTACGGGGGGGGGGCACATAAAAATCCTCTGTCCCCAAAAGCTGATGCACAAGAGTGGTGTCTGTTCCTGCCCATCTCTTTCTGATGAGAGGACAAGCTGTGGTGTCAGCATCGGAGGCAGGCCAGTTGACAAACACAGGACTCAGCTGTCTTCCCTAATCCCATGCAGGAAGTCTGTAGCAAATTCAAACATCAACTTAAGACTTCCTGTGTCTGGGCTCCAGCCACATTAGAGCAGCTTTTGGTATACTGAATAAGGAGAAAACCCCAGCCCATGTGCTTTATCAGCTGGCTCTGTCTGGGTCTGGGTTGTGAGGCTGGATCCGGCCCTGCACATGGTGTCCCAGAGGAGTGTGGCTGGCGCTGGTGTGGGCTGGATGGGAAGCAGTGAGCAGTGGGAGGGATACATGTGGCTGGGACAAGCAGAAGAGCTGCCCCCTTTTTGCTCACAAACAATTTCAAGGTGACTTTGAAGTGGTCTGCAGGATTCTGGGCAGTTTTGGCCAGCTTGAGAAAGGAGACTCCGTGTCTGACAGTGGAGACTCCACGAGTGAAATAACGTGCCTGATAGCAAACCTCAAGAGACAGATACCCCGTGGATGTAAATCAGCACTGCTCCCTTGGTCCCATTTAGAGCTGCGCTGGCTTACAGCCTGTGCTCCCAGGTGGCAAGAGGCACTACGACAAATTCAGATGTAATTGCTTCTCACACATAAAACTGTAAGGAAAGGCAGCTCGCATAGTGAGGGTGAATCTAGATCTCATTGTTTTCTTTCCCTTGAAGTAAAGCAGAGTTACGATGCAAAGGCAGAAAGGAATGTCATAAAGCAAGCAAACAAGGGCGGGAATGGCCTTTTTTTCCTACGTCCTCCTGCCCCACGGCAGCTAGCAAAATGAACTTGAAGAAAACCTGAGGGAATGGCTGCATAAACAGCCCTTTTAAAGGGCCTGGGCTAGCTTATGTCATCGTTACATTGGGCTTTTCTTCACCAGCACCACTCCACTGATTTTCAGTGCATTGACACAGGGGTAGAACAGGCTTAATGTAGCAGAGAATCAGACATTATGTTTCTCAATCTGTTTTTCAGAACTGTGCTTCTCTTGCAGGGAAAAAGAAGTGCCTGGAGTTTAAAGGTAAGCTCCGAATCTTCACCACACGGTGAAGATTTGTAGGTACAAATCCCATTTAGATGCCTTTATAAAACACTGAAGTACTCCAGAGCAGCAGGATTTAACCTTGGGATGTTCGCTGGCTGTAATGTGATTAATGAGCCTTTCCCCATGCATAGCAGATATCGAAGCAATTTTTTGTGTATGGAAGTGGAGCAATTGTCCGGCTTTACGCAAATGAGGAGCTACTTCAGTGTTTGCCCTGTGAAGAGACTTCAGTTTCAATGGGCTTCAAGATTGCACTTTTGTGTTAAGTGAAGCTGTGATCTTTTTCCAATGAGTGTTGCTATGCAGGGCCAATTTGTGACGTCCATTATTCTAAAATAAGTAACTTCTGCACAGCAGAAATGTGCTCCACTTGCACTGCTAATCTCTCGCACAAAGGCGTGTTTGGAAGAAAAGTTATTTATTGCAAGTAATAAATGCAGGTTCTCAAAAGCATTTATAATGTAGTTTCCAGAGTCAGAGCACTCCAGTTTGAAATAATTTCCTATCAATTTTCTATATTTCCAGTCCCTTTCCTGGCTGTTTTAGACCATATATCGCATACTTAATTATTCTCTGAAGGAGAATCTCAGCCGCTGAAAATAGGATACACTTAGCAAAGTTCTGTGTGCAAGAATCTGTTCTTCAGGTATCAGCTTTTGCCTGTGACAAGAGTGGAAACCTGGCTGTCTGTTAAATAAACATGTTATATTGAAGTCTTCTGCCTTACCTATGCAAATGGTTATAGATCTGGGTAGTTCATGAGCTCGTCTCAGTCGTTGGTGTAAGAGTCCTTTGAATGTCCTCTGGTGGAAAATGGAAACTGTATTTAATGCTTACCCGGTTTCTCTGAAATGACAGAGGTAGGTCAGGGTGCAGGGGGATTTGAAACCAGCATATCTGTGTTTTTTTTGCTATCTTTTCCTTTAGATAAGCCTCATCACTGTAAGAGCAGAGCAGTTTAAATTCTTCCCAAAAGGACCCAGAAACCTTAACTTCATTAGAATCCACGTGAGTTACTAGCTGCTGAAGACTCCACTTACTGAAGGAGTTTGTATGTTTTTTTGAGACTGTTCTCAAGAATGTAAAGTGCAAATTTATCAATATTTGGAAGGATTCATGGGATTAATTTAGCAATTTTTTTGTGGCTGTGAAGTTCAACTGAATAACTCCATGGCAGCAAAAAAAATCGGTGGTTTGCACTCCTGCTTTACTCCTGTGTAAGTCTGGCTAAGACATCTTGACCCTTTTTCCTCCCCAAGCAGCAGCTGTCTGTGGCTGTGCAGCCGCACAGCTCCTGCAGCAAGACAAAGGCTGATTGCACCCTTGTTGTAAGAAGAGTTTGCATACAGGAATACAGGATGAAGTACAGATGCATCCCTCTCTTGTTTAATAATCATGACCAAGTTGATACCCATCCAAGGAGGTATGTGGATAATTAGAGAAGAGGAAAAGATTTTTTATAGCAAGTAATTCATCTGCTTAAAATCCCTACCTGTCCAGTGTGCTAGACTTTCTGATGCCCCTATAGACTGGGAGGAACCGCAGGTGTTCCTTTCATCAGTCTGCCTTTGGAGGAAGCGAGAAGTTACAGTTCAAAGGAGGGGTTAAACCACTGTTCTGAGGTCGCACAAAATCTCTGTGGCAGTACTGGAAACACCCACATTTCCCTCTCATTTTCAAAATTCCTCAAGGATTTGATCTCTTCTGGCCAAAGAGTTTTCTCCTGTTGTCTGAAAGGCCTTTTGCTTGGCAGCTGTGCCCTCAGAGGAGGCATTTCTTCATAGCAAGTTTGCCTTGAAGTGATTTGGCTTGATTTACATTTTTCCTTACAGCCCACAACAAAACTTGTACCCCTGTGCAACTAGTTTCCACGAGCTTCCCTATAAAATGCAGGGCAAGCTGTGTTGACTGCTCCCTCTGGGAGTGGGAAATGAAGGACAGTCAGTCCCACAGAAGGGTGTAAAGCCTTGTAAGACTTAATAGTGACAGCTGAGTTTACTGAGTGTAAAGAAGGCACACACATCAGACGCAGGGCTCTATCAATGCCTGGAGCTATAGGTGGCAGATTGTAGAGTATGAGCATGCATGTGCTGCCATTTCTGAGGCAGTGGTACATTGCTGTTTCAGCCCACTTTGGCTGTGTGACATGTTGCATGGCTGGCATGTGTTATCACCAATAGTTATACATACAGTTATACATACATTGCTTATGGAGGCTGCTAAGTTCCTCTGAGCTTTCTGGAGATCTTTCCCTCCTCAACTGCTCTAATCACTTTTTAAAGGGAGACTGTAAAAAGCTGTGAGATAATCTGTAAAGTCATGGCTTGCTTCTCTTTCACTTCCCTCCTCGGGACATGTCTCCAGTAAGAAGCTGATATTTATGTATATGTAATGCCTGTGCCCTAGGGGAGGCATTCCTAAGCGAGCCAGGAATTCATTGTGTGCCCAATTAGCACACTGCAGCCATGCCTGCTCAGCCCTGTCACCCTCCATTTCCATCTGTGCCACTGGGAAGAGAGAAGAAAGCTTTTCCCCTGGTGCTGTCACAACTAATACGCTGACCAGAATGGCTGCATCCAGGAAGACAGGGGATGCCACCGCTCCCCAGGCCTCGTGCCATATCCTGGGATGCCAATCGCTGCCTGTGCTGACATGGACAGCTGGGAATGACGCAGAGGACAAACCTCACTGGGATAACTGAAATAAACCCCATCCACTTCAGGCATTATGCTGTGGTCACTGATTGTCCCAGGAGTGGTTTGAACCCAGTGGGAGGAGGCTCCATACTCCCCCAGGAATATCTGCAGAGCTGTTGAATTCTCTTGTGCTTACAGAGTTTGTAGATAACTCACCAGAACTTTCTGGGGTTTGTTTTGGAGGCTGGCAACCCAACTACGCTTCCAGAAGGTTTGAGCTCTTGCTCTGGGGTTGAGCTAGCAAGTGTGAATGAGGGTTCAAGTTGGTTTACCAATTCATAGAAGAGCTGCTTTATTTTTTCAGCTATATATGTATGCATATCTGTGCGTGCATGTGCACATATATAGATAAAGAAGAAATATGCTCTGTTCCCTTGGCCTTATCCCACTTTCCACAAAGAGGTGTGTTCCCCTAGAATCTGTAGCCATTCACATCTAGCAATCTGCTCCTGTCAAAGCAGTTTAAGATTTGACTCAGTGACAACTGAGTGATAACATCTGCCATCCTTGCCCTGCAAATAGCCGATGCATTCCGAGTCCCACGGCCCTTGGCCCTTACGTTAGCTCTCCTCCCCAAGATTAGTTCAAACTCAGCCAGTCACCCAGTGGCCATTTGGAGTGAATCACTCTTAGAAGTACAAATCTCTGACACTCACTAAAACTTCAGGGGGAAAATGAGTCATTTCACATTATAGAAAGTCATATCTTGCCCTTGGTATTTCTATGTATACATGAATGATAGGCATTTATTTTTAGATAAGTTTCTCAGTATAAATGCTGCTTCTTTTGATAAAGGTCGTCTTGAGAGCCACATGCTAATATTCTACTTATTGCACAAACACTATAGGAGATTATTTATTTATTCATGTGTTTGCAGCAGTGCAGTTGAATGACAGGGAGCTACAGCAGTAGCTGACTGTTGGGAGTCAGCCTGCAGACAAGGGTCCCTGTTGCTAGGCTTATCTGTCGAATATGTATTAGAAAATGCAGTGAAATCATCCGCTTTCTGGCATTTTCTTACTGTTTGAATTACTCAGGTCTGCTTCCTAGACCATTCAGTAATGACTGTTTTCAGGATGCAGAAGATCCTGGCTTGTCAGGGGGAGCCATTAGACAAGCTGTTTATCATGGTGTCCTGGAAAAGATCTTGGCACTGGCTAACGAAGACCAAGCAGGTGGATAAAGCGAAGCCTCATAAAGTCTTTGTCACCATCCCAGTGAACCAAACCATTCAATATGGCAGTTGTGGATGGATGTGGTTTTGGTCCAAGCATACTGCTGTGCCTGTGCCACCCACAGCAGATCCATGGCAGGTCTGCAGTGTGCCAACCCTGATACTGCACCCAATGGAAAACAGCCTCACTTTTTTTGTGCAGAATGTCTGGCCTTGCCTCACCCAGTTTCACTCATGGCAGGTCCATCCCCTGCTGAGCCTGTGTGGGGTGGGCAGCATGAGTCCCTCTGTAGTTCCCAAGGGACCTCCACCACCACCTGGAGACATCTGTGGAGAAAGGCAGGGAATACCATCTGGCCATGAGAGGCATTCCAGGGCCCTGCCTGAAGAGAAGTGGGACAATTTTCTACTGCATTTAAATGTCCTTTTAAAAATCTCTTGTGTTTTATATACATACATGTATATAAATATATGTATCTTTTTATTACAGGTAACATGAAAATTCATATTTGAAAATCCAAATGCATACGCATATGAAAATCCAAGTGCGTTACCCTATCTGTGCCAAAGGGGAAATTTGTGAATGGTTGAGATTTTGTTTGATGTCCTCCCAAAAAGAAGGTGATTTGGAGATAATTCCTTACTGAAGCAGTTTTCAGTCAAGTCAGTGAATCCAAAATAACAGCAACCTTTACGTTAGGGTCTGTGTGTGGCTCAGTAGCTAGATGCTGGACCCTTAAGGATGTCCAGTGCCCTCCATTCCCAGCTGGTCCCTCAGAAGCCTCTGGAAGCAGGGTTCAGTCCTGCCAGCTTCAATGACATGACCCTGTTTCACAGCCTGCAGAAAGGGACATATTCTCAGTTTCAAAGTTTGGCCCCAGGTTTTGGGCTGTATCCTTTGCAGAGGAGATGCGCAGTGTCCTTTGGTAGAGAGTGAGGGAACAGGAGAGGAAGCTGAGCAGTGCAGTGCAGCCTGTGAAGCCATTCCCATCCCCTCCTGGAGCAGCTGCAAGCAGTCAGACTGTCTCATGTGCCAAGCTTGGCGTGTGCCTTTCTCATTTCAGCCTCCTGCCCTGTAGCATGCATTTTTGAGGGAAATACGAAGTGCCTTTGCCCTTCTGTATGGACATGTTTTTCCCTCCCCACTCTTCTGCTTCTCCTCTGTCCTCCAAGGCCAGAGTTCACCCCCAGTCTGGAGCTGCTCCGCAGGTGTTGTTCCTCAGGGCAGGTGTCCAAGAGGCAGTTCCCAATGTGCCCAATAAAACCTGGTCCGAACTGTGACTCTCCCTCCTTCCCATCCTCCAGTAGTTAAATGTAATTCTGGATATAAACTATCTAGATTAAAGAGATGTCTGAGATATTTTACTGTTGTGCTGGCTCCTAAGTTAATAAACACTATAAATCACGGGGCCAGATTCAGCCCTGTCTGAACTTTCACATCAAGCTTTAGTATGATGGTGAAATAAGGTGACATACTTATTTCAAGAGTACTGATTTATCCCTCTTGATGTTTATATAAAGAGAGTTCAGCTCATGGTCTTCTACTTGTATTGCAGAGATACTGCAAATGTTACTCAAAGCAGTATTTACCTGCTCTGTCTTGCATTGTTCACCAAAAGTTCAGAGAGAAAACAGGTCTCAGACTGCATCAGTGTAGGAACTGTTTGCATATAAATGTTATATCATTTTAGCTCAGGTTGACAGAACATACTTAGCAGAAAACATTTCTACACAACAGGATCATTGTCCGCTCTATTTAAAATCATCCCTGGCAAATGATCATATTATGGGCAAAAGAACAGCCATCTTCTTGTGGCTGAACAGATCTAGTAAATATGCATGGTAAGAGGACCTGAGTGAGTATCAAGTCTGCAAGGTGTCAGCCTATTTAGAATGAAGCTTTCTTGCTACCTCAGAGAAAAGAAGGAAAACCAGCAGAAAACCAGACTATATGTCATGGAAGATGTATGCCCCAAATGTCACATTCAGCAGTAGGACCATTTTTACTGCAACAACAAAACATATTCTCAGCTGACTTAGCAGAGGAAATAAGGCAAGTACTTTGCATACCTCTATTAGAACATATTTATGTGCTGTGACTGGATGCCATAAAACAGTGGTTCTCATCTCTTTCTGAGCTGTGAAAGCTGTCCACGATCATACTTCACTAGGCCTGCTGTGGTCAACACATCAGTGAAGATCTCTGTTGTTTGGCAACCACGGCCATAGAAATTACCAAACAGACAGAGCAGTGGAGTGCTGCTTGGTATTCTCCCTGCCTGCAGTCCAGCTGCAGAGCATACTCTCCCATCCTGCTTCTCTGCCATTTTTTGTCAGAGACAAAAGCTTTTCAGACCTTTTAAATGGTTGCATTCATAGTCTTCAATGTTTTTAAATTGTTTGTGATCACCCTGCTAGACCTTTGTATGATGGAGGACTTCTTTGAGTTTTATCCTTCAGTTCCTAAAATCAAGCATAACAGCTTTTGGTTGGTTGAACAATGTCTTTAATGAGAGTTTCGCAAGGCATCAAGTAACAGGGATTTTGCAGTGTGCCTTGGAAATGAGTCCCTTGAATGATTGCTGTCAGTATTAGATGTCTGCTAGCATAATGTTTTCCTGAATTCATTTTCCAGCTGCTCATTTTACCTCGCCGTTGCCTGCTTTTTTTAAGGAACCATCTCCATTTTAAATTGCTTCCTTGGCAAGGTACCTAGGCACTTCCCTTTGGTGAGCTGCATAAAGATCCCAACTGAGCTCTTAATCGATGGTAACGTTTGACCTATCCCTGGTCAAGGGGTGCATCTGCAAACTGGAATTACACGTAAGGCCCCATGGCCATGTGTAAGGCTTATACTTGCCCCTGTGATGTACTTACCTTGTCTGTGTGATGCTGAACACACTCATCTCACATCAGGCTATTTGCTGGTGGAGGACAATCAGCAGCTGTCAGGCAACCAGGGCACCTTGGATGATCACCTTGTGTAAATGGAGTTTGCTGACACTTGGAGTTCCCTGTCGCTGCCAAGCAAAGGGCTGTTGGAACAGCCGCACCAGGGGTTGCCTCTTGGTCAGCCAGCAGCCTGTTTGAAGGTAATTAGGGAATCCTGGGCATATTGCAGATGATTTGTTGGGGCTGTTGTAATAAAGTTACGTGAGGAAATGGATGGAGGGTAAGAGGACAGTATGTACTTAGAAATTATTTGTGTTATTTATTTATTTATGGTTTGTTTGTTGGTTTGTTGTTCTGATTTTCTTTTTTCCTTAAAGCAATCCCTGAGGCTTTCCTTTGCAAAGAAACATGCTGTACTTATCAAGAGTAGGAACACAGAACTGTTTGTTGAGCTGTAACATTTTTAGCTTCTGCTCCTTTGAGCTGCTGCTGAGACATTGAGAAATACTTACTTAGTGCCCTTAGA
>JASSUY010052587.1:11196-36722 GCA_032466535.1 Forpus xanthops | reverse complement strand
GACCCACGGCACCGAGGGCTCGGACCCACGGCACCGAGGGCTCGGACCCACGGCACCGAGGGCTCGGACCCACGGCACCGAGGGCCCGGACCCACAGCACCGAGGATCGGACCCACGGCACCGAGGGCCCGGAGCCACGGCACCGAGGATCGGACCCACGGCACCGAGGATCGGACCCACGGTGTGTGGACACCTGCAGGGACGGTGGGTGCAGCACTGCCCTGGGCGGCCCCTTCCACTGCCTGAGCACCCTGTGGGGAAGGGACTGTCCCTCAGCTCCATCTAACGCTGCCCCGCTGCAGCTTGAGGCCGTTTCCTCTTGTCCCAGCCCTTGTTCCTTGGGAGAAGACTCCAATCAACCCATGCACCTCACCCCATCCTCCTGTCAGGCAGCTGTAGAGAGCGACAAAGAGCGACAAGGTCATCCCTGGGCCTCCTGTCCTCCAGGCTGAACCCTCCCCTCGCCATTCCCCATCACTCTGGTGCTCCAGACCCTTCACCAGCCCCAGCACCTCAGTATCTCTCTTTTAGCACAGACCTGAACTCCTCACGTCGAGCTTTGCCCCAGCATCCTCCTTGCAGCCCCGAGCCCAGACTGTAGGAAGAAGGAGACAACCCAAGTGGACATCAAAATAGTTTTATAGGGATTATTGGATCTCAGTATACAGGTACAAAAGAGAGGCTGAGGGCAGAGCCAGGCCTCGCTCCCGCCGCCAAAAAGGCGATTCAAGTCCCTTAAAAACAGACATTTGAAGGCACAGTGCATGGACACGCTCCAGGGACAGTGCCCGTGGGGACAGCACGGGCAGACAGCGAGGGGAGGCTGCTCCTGCCTTCCCCAACTGCTGACAAACAGCCCCAGTGCTTCCTGCTGCAGCCCCAAGCATGGAGCGAAAGCCAGACCCCCCCGTCCTGCTGTAGGAGTGTCATGTGTGGCAAAACATCTCAAACCCACTCAAAATCACTGCAAGCCACTGCCAAAACCCACCCTCAGAGGGAAAGGGCCAAGTGTAAGGAGGGCTATTGCCAGCGGGACAAAGCAAGGCCAGCTCAGCCCAGCACCTGCTGCCAGAGCAAATGAAACCCAAACAGAGCCCTAAGGACCATTTGCAAACTTAACTTTAACATAACCCCCAGCTGTGTCTCTCGTTAAAGGCCTCAGCAGCAGGGGAGGTTCAGAGGTTAGCACTATTGAGTGCTGGTGTGCTGCAGCCCATCGCCCATGGGAAAGGGTCATGGCCCAAATGACAGCCCTGCTCAGGATGATGAGCTGGGAGCAGGCACTGAGATGTTCCTGGCTCAAGAGCAGCTTTCACATCACAGCAATGCAGGACAGGAGCAGAAACAATGCTCAGCCTCATCTCCCTGCACCCAAGCCTGATCTTAGCACACATTTCTTGCACTAGAATTCCCTGTGGAACAGGGAAGGTCTGTTGGTGGCTGAGGGTTA
The DNA here is from genome assembly GCA_032466535.1 of Forpus xanthops. Classification (NCBI taxonomy): domain Eukaryota; kingdom Metazoa; phylum Chordata; class Aves; order Psittaciformes; family Psittacidae; genus Forpus; species Forpus xanthops. The sequence goes on along the minus strand of JASSUY010052587.1, from coordinate 35,272 downwards.
CGTGTGTCCTGCCAGCTGGCTGCACAGAATCAGCTGGCACTAAGAGCATGGCAGCACAGGCATACAGCTCTGGATGGGCACCTACCACATGCTGGGGTGAGGAACTGCTCCTTCCCCAGGTGACAGGGGCCCAGCAGCCTTCAATAGGGAACCCATTGCACGTTTCCCCAGAGAGGACCAAGACAGAACCCTGCAGAACAGACCCCATCAAACATTCAGGTGCACACCCTCCCCAACAGACACCACGTGTAGGATTCACTAGTGAACCTCCCAGGTTGCTGGAGCACAGATCAGCCCAGGGCAAGGTAGATGCCCAAGATGCTGCTCTGCCAGGCTCCTGCACCCCACAGTTCAAGTCAGGAGGGCAAAGACCAAAAGAAGAACATGAGCAGCAAGAAAATAAGGGCCTATTCCAAGGCCAACCCTCTGCCCAGAAAGCACAAGAACATCAGAGATGCATCAAGGCTTTGGGAATCAACCGTTCCAGCCATTCTTCCCTTCTGGCCATCACTTCTATTCCCCCCAAATCCCACATGCCTGGGGGATGCACACTGCAGCTCCCCTGCCCTGCCAAGTGCTACAAACCAGGATGCTGCTGCTGCTCCTCCTCCAGCACAACCCTTCAGCCCTTCCCTACACCATGCACCCAGGCCCCACAAAGCAGACACACAAGCAGGTGGAGCTCTTGCTACCCACTTCAGGCAGAACAGAGCCAAGCCAGCAGGCTAAGCTGATGCCCACCCTGACCAGAGCTTGATGAGGGAGTTCCCAAAGTGCTCTGATCACTAATGGTATTAGGTACAGCCTTTCTTCAAAAGGTAAGACTGAAGCTGGGCCATGGATACTCCTATGACCTCTCCCTGCTGCTCCAATAGGAGTTCAATACAAAGCAGTGGTCACATTTCACTCCTTCCTCCTGAACAGCGGTACACTTGAGCAAGACTGATCAGGTGGAGTCAGTAACCGACTGCTTTTTGGACAGTATCCACCACCACCAGTTCATCCATTTGCTTAGAACAACCTCCAGCAGCTCTTTCAGACACTGTGCTGTTGCGGTGCTATCACGAAACCCCAAAGGCCAAGTCCCCTACACAAACAAAAAGCAACCAGGGGTGTTGGGTATAAAGCTTCTTTCTTCCCCAGAAGCCAGGCACAGCAGTACCACAGAGCTGGCAAGCAACCAAACTTTGTTAGAGTCCACTGAAGCTCTGACATCTGCTCCTGCCTCCAGCTCACATCAAGAGTGGATGTCATCTCCCCAAGCTCCACTGCTGATCATAGCAGGCCACAGCATCTCCTGATGTGGAAAAGCTCCAAGGAAGCAGCTGAGAACCAAGGGATGGGTTTTTTGGGGGTGTGTGTCTTTTTCCAAGGGCTGCGCTGCAGAACATGGAGTCAAGTGAAGGATGTGGCTTCCCCCCAAGTACAGAGTGGAAAACGTGAAATCGAAGCAGGTAGAGAAACCGCTTTGGAGTGTTGGAACTACGACTCCCCACAGGTCTTGGGGCACTTCCCCACCATCTGCTTGCTGGGCTGAGATGCTGGGGAAGTGCTAGGAACTCTGCTGGCCACCCTGTTAAGCTGCCTTTCAAACAACCTCACGTGAACCTCCAGATCTCGATCCAAAAGCGTAACAGGGTCCTTAGCCTGAAACCAGCCCCCAACAGCCACTAATTTGCATGTACATAGGAGCAGAGCAAATAGAGGGGAGCTGGGAGCAGCCACCGGCACCTCTGGAGGACACATCCTGCAAGCTAATGTTCCAAAACTGAACCACAGGGATCGGCCCCCACCACTGGGTCTGGTCCTTGGAAACCTCCCTTCCTGCCCAAGAAGTGTCAGTGTTTGCTGGAGTACAGTGTTTCTTCCTCAGTGTCCGTTTCATCCTGGAATTCATGGCTCAGGAGTGACTTCTTTGAGCCTGTGGACATCATGCGGATTTCATCCTCGTAATCATCGTGGTGCTGCCGGAGACGGTGGAAGCCATCCTTGTGTCTGTTGGACTTGATGGAGCAGACACACCAGATGATACAGGCAGTGAGGATCAGAGCAGACATACTTGCACCTGCCAGGGACAAGACATCAAAGTTTATGGGAGGCTCCTGAGCTTGCCACCATCTCTCTTCCCTTCCCCAATCACAACCATTTCCCTCGCTTCACTGTGACCCTGCTCCTTCCTCCTAGGCTACAGGCAGCCATGCCATGCAGGACAGCTGCTTCCAGAGCAGGACTGCAGTAGCTTTATTTTCTGTGCTCACAATCTGGGACAGCACCACCGAGCTTCACTGCAGATTGGGAACAAACTCTTACCTTCCAGCAGCTGCCACCTTAACAAAGTAGGAACCTTGTAATACTTACCTGGTGCCACAGCACCTTGAAGAAGCAGCACGCTCTAGCTCCCAGCTCCACATACAACCAGGCTTCCCCCATTCCAGGCATGTCAAAGTTCATTCTAAACCCTTCCAACCCCTGCAACATCCTCTACTTCCTCTTCCCTGCCCTCTGCTAACCCAGCATCACCAGATCCAAAGGTTGTTGGACCAATTTGCAAGGACAAACACATGTTCAGAAGGGAAAGCAGGAGATGGCTTATGCCTTCAGGCTACTTTTCCATCTCAGTGAAGGGTCATTGCCAGCATGAAGCAGTACAGAGTGGGAAGCTCAAAGCTTTGATCAGTTGTGTCACTTTACCTGCAACAGTTACGACCAGCTCCCTTGGCAGGCCAAATATCCTATTTTCTGTGTCAAATACAATGAACACAGAGCTGGGCGCATCGTGACGGACAAAGACCTGCAGAAAGATACAAGAGCTCAGAGTGTCCCTAAGCTTTCACCTCTCTCAGGTGTCAAAATGAAAGAGATACTTGGCATCCACCCAGTCCTGCCCTGGTCAGCAAAGACAAGTGCAATGGAAAGAAAAGCACTGCCTGAAACAACCCTACTGTGCTAGGAAATTCTTCTCCATTCATTATATCAAGGCAGAAAACAGCTACCTGGACACATAATCAGCAGCTAAAGAGAGCCAAGGCAGAGACCAGGCAGGGATGCCTGCACGTAGAATCATAGAATAGTTAGGTTTGGAAAGGACCTTAAGATAATGCAGTTCCAACCCCCCTGCTATGGGCAGGGACACCTCCCACTAAACCATGCCATCCATACAGTCATAGAACAGTTAGGGGAATCATAGAATATGACAGGGAGCAGAGGGAAAATCTCCAATACAGACATTCACGCACCTTGACGTGTTTCTGCTGGTACCCTTCAGCTACTGCACTGATGGTGTGTAAACCTGGAGCCAACAGCACATGGAAATAGCCACCTTCTCTGGTACTGACTCTCAAACCTTCATTAAGAACAATCATAGCTTTAGAAATTGCCTTGCCACTCTTGTCTTGGACAAAGCCATGGACTCCCTTTTGGACCTGAAAGAAAGCATTTCAAACATGTCACATTCAGATCCACATGTGTGGCACATTTGTAACTAAAATATATAACTAATCTTCCCCTCAAAACACAGCTCATTCTCCATCCCTGACCCCCAGAACAAAGTAAGTGCACAGCACTGCAAAGACTACTCAGCCCACTGTGAGGCAACACAGCACAGACCGTTAACTCTCAGGTCAAAACGTGTCGTGGTCACTTGCTGCCTCTGTTCAATTCATTCCTCATACAGTCTAAGTGAGGACTGTCTGTAATTACACAGCACCAACACAGCCACAAAGACCTCCACACTGTTCTTTCCTCCTCCCCCTTCCCATCCAGGCCACTACCTTCCCTCCTTGCTAGAATCTGCTCCCCAGCTGTGGCTCACCTCCACCAGCATGCTAAGGAGAGATTTCCTGTGCTCTGCCCACAGGCCAGGAAGCTGTCCTGCACTCGGGAAGTAACAGCAGCTGGTATAAACTGTGATCTCGGGACAGTGACCAAACGTGACACTGAAATCCTGCAAAAGCCAAAACCACAGTTACAAGAGGTGGTATTCAAAAAGCTTTGCAGAGTGGGGGAGCAAACACATTTCTAATGATTGTTTAGCAGAGACAGGAAGCCTTGTGCCGTGATGAAGTACCTTCATACTCCCTACATGGCCGTGCCATTCAGAGCCACGGATCACACCACCAGGGATGTTCTCATCTGTGGGAACAAGAACACAGGTATCAGAGTCTAGCACATGCTGAGGGGGCTTAAAAGATTCAACCAAACATACCTGACTTATTGGGACAGCCTGGCTGACCCAAATGCATCAGCGGATGGTTGTTTGCATACACAGATGCCAAATGCTTCAGTGTTTCTTTGCTCTCTGCTACAAAGAGAGAAGTCAGACTTTGAGAGGGCAGTTCCTATTCCCTGGAGGGGCAGATTCCCATTCTAACCCCAAGACTCTGTATTAAACAGAGACATGTTTTTTCAAGGCCATTCCAGACCTTCCCTGACACTGAGGGTGGTATCAAAAGCAGACTTCATAGTGGCTTTAGCAGAAGAAAGGTTGAGCATCAACAGAAATAGAAGTGTTCTGCCTCCGTGCTGAATCCTGTGAGGTTTTATAGCTTTTCTTAACACACTGCCAACCCCACATACAAAGGGCTGGACACAGAAGGAGGCTACAGAACACCATCAGCACAAGAAAAACCTCCTAAACCATACAGACACGTGGACTTCTGCCCAAGAGACAAGTCCAAGAAGAGAGAGCCCAAGGGGAACTGCATGCAAGGCCCTGGAGGTGTTCGTCATACCTGTCTGTGATGGGTTGTCATATGGGTAAGTGACAAGCAGAGATCCTCCATCTAGTGCAACAGAGAGGCTGAAATCCTGCTTCAATATCAAGTTCTCCATGATGGCTTTGGTCTCAGGCTCCAATGTGTCCAAGTACCGGGAATAATTGCCTATAAACCAGAACAACAAATACAAAAGGGAGCTGACATCAGTTTGCTCTGCTGTTTGAGAGGCCAGAAGTACATTCTTGGTCTATGCCTGAAATCAAGTTTGTTGCATGTATCATGCAGCAGATGCACCTGACAGGTTAAGTAAAGCACCTAGTCCACTCTACCCATGGGGGGAATTCCTCTGCAAAGCTAAACAGATGTGACACAATTTCATATGTGTTTGCTTCCAGTATCACCAATGACAGGCAGTTACTGAAACCAGAAAAGCATGGAAAATACAAGGAGACTTTCCGGGGAGCATGAGGAGATGGCATTTTTCAGAAACCAGGGGCTGAAAGGAATAAGTTAACAGGAAAACACATTACGCGTTGTCCAACCTCTGGACTATTCCTCAAGAGCTCTGCTCTGCCTTTTCCTTGCAAATAAGAAGCTGCAAATTACCATCTGTACAGGGGATCCAAGCATTGGAAGCTTCCCAGCAGCTCTGCTCCCTGGGCTCCAGGGCAGGAATGCTGCTCACAGTACAGATAGATTCTGTAACCAAATCACTACACTCAACCCTCCAGAAGGAGCCTTCTAAAGCAGCCTGCGCTGTTATGGGGACACTACACATCACTGTGCTTCAGTTTGCTTTACTTGTGAAGTCTGTGTCCAGGTCTTTTCCACGAGCATTAGTCTGGCCTATCTTCGATGTGCAGCCTCTCTCCTGGGCTATCTCATGTCCGTCTGGATTCAGGGAAGGCACAATCACAATCCGTGTACGGTCAATCAGCTGCACCAAAGGAGAAACAGTAAATAAAGTACTATTAGAAGGGCTCATTTGCCTGGATCCCATCCTAGGAATTGCAGTAAGTTTCCCACTTGCTCTGAGGATCTCACAACACCTCCCCACTACACACAGGATCCCTGCAAGTCAGTGTTACCAAGGCAAGTCTCTCCCCGTGAGCACTGTTTTCTCAGGATATAGTTGGAAGATCCCAAGATGGTCCTTGCATTGGTCCCTCACCTTCGTAACAGCAGTGTTCTTCTTGTAATTCATGCAAAGGAATTCTGCCAGGGACAGGAGGAGCTCGGTACCAACAGGAGCGTTCCCATGAATGCCAGCAACAAAGCGGATCTTCGGCTCCTCGGGCTCGGACTGGTTGGGCTTGTTGGAGATTTCAAGGGACCAGATCTGACGGAACTCAATGCTCTGACCCAAACTGCCAAGAGATGAAAAGCAGAGCGTGAGCTCAGGAACAGAGATTCACCCCTGGTACAGGAGGGAAGTGCTGCCAAGCTCTGAGAGGCTGCAAAGGCTGACAAAACACAGCCACATCCCAAGAGCAGATCTGCAGCAGCACTGACAGAATTCACTATGAACACCAGTTTGAACACAAGCATCTGTGGAAAGATGCATCCAGGTCCAGAGGTACAGAACACCCAATGCTCCGTGCATCTCTATATAGGTTATGATGCTGAATGTGGAACTGCTAAATGCCTCTGTGCTTCTATTGTTGGCTTTGTTCGTGGTTCTTTTCTTCCTCCAAAGCAATATACATCTGGACATTAAACTAATTTATGCAGCAAAGGACAAAAGCAGGCCTGTTTCCAGTAATGCAGAACTTGTTGCCACAGTCATGCCATTAAGTTAGCAAATGGAATGCAAGCAAAGCAGGGAAAGCAATCAGGGCTGATGCAACTGGAAGGACAATAGAGGCTACAGATGAGACAAGCAGCTTTGGCACCAGCGGGGACAGCACATGAGCACATTGTGCCTGGTAACAACAAGCAAATCAGGTCCTGGGACAAAGAGATTTGTGCTTTGTAAAGCTGGGAGAGGGCAAGCGCTACAGGTCACAAAGAGGAGTGCAGCAGCTGGTCTCCTGCAGGAGGGCAGAGGCCTTGGCTCAGGGCAAGCTAACTCAAACTTCTCACACTGCTGAATCAACAACTGAAGGCAGACAGTGAAAAAGCCATTGAGATTTGTAAGCCAAACTGATCACTTATTCTGGGGACTCTTCAGCAGCGTGGACGTTAGAAGGGATTTGGAAAACAGAGAAAATAAAGAGTATGGAATAGAGGTATTTCGCAGACACTTGGGACAGTCCCAGGCAGCCCTGGGGAACTGACAGCACTTCAGTTTAAACCAGTAAAATACAGCTCAGGAAAAAGCCCACAGATGCATCTGTAAGGCTCTGCAGCCAGCGCTCCACCACCAAGCCCTTGCATGTGGGACCACAGGGAAAGGGAGGGATGAGCTCCCCATCTGTGCACTCATGGCTCATCATTTCCCTACTTCCCTACCCCAGGCTGCAGCTCAGGGAGGAGCTGCGCAGTGCAGCTGTGAGTGTTCACCTGGTGAGATTTGTGATGTGCGGGTAGTTCAGATAGAGGCCTCGGAGGAACTCGGAAAGGTCCTTGTAGAAGCGGTATCGGTAGGGAGCAATGTTCCCCGAGGAGGTGAGCAGGAGGCGCTCCAGGCCATCCTCAGCAGACAGATCTTTGATCAGGGTTTCAAACTCCTTCTCGTTGGGGTCACTGGTGTCTGGGGTGTTCAAGACTGGCACCTTCCCCTCCTCCACTTTGATGTCTGTCCGTGAAAGGGTGAAGTTGACCTGCACCCCACCTCTGCTGCCGACTTCCACAGTCTTAGTGACTGGATCGTACCTGCCCAGGGAAGAGAAGGCACAAGGTAACATCAAGCATTTGAGGCCTCATACAGCAAACCATCCTGCTTCCTGACTAGATGCTTACATGAGACTGCTACAACTCCCAGCCAAAAGGGAGACATGTAAGAATGAAGAGCAAGAACAGCTCCGAAGGACATGGGAATGGCAGGAGGAGAGGGAGCAGCTCGTGGCTCAACATGGCGCTGGGCTGCTTTTGGCTCAGGTGTTGCAGGGCTACGTGGCAGACTGGCTGCACAAGAAGTCAGGCTGCTTCAAAACAGGTTTTGGCAGCAGGTGAACTGATGAAGTCATTTCTGTTGGCAGCTGCCAGCAAGAGAATTTCCCTTAAAGAGATTAAGTTATCTACTCCTTCCCCACATCACCGCCTAACAAGGGAAGGTTTGGACTGCACACTGACATCAGGGTAGCATTACACTGCTATGCCTGCACAGGCCAGAGGGCAGGAAAAACACCTATGTCTACATTTGCTGTAGGGCAGAGGTGATGGACTACTGACTGGGAAGTCGACTGTGCTGCCTTTTGCTCACCCTCGGGCAGATGCTGTGATTTTGTACGTCCCCTGGACCAAGAGGCGCCAGTAGTCTCCATCCTTGTAGGTGGTCACTGGGTGGTTGATGTCAGCAACGCTGATGGTGGCGTTCAGGATGCCCCTTCCATCCATAGCATCCAGCACAAACCCCCAGACACCACGGTGAACCTGCACACAGAGACAGAGCCCTGCTGAGTGCCAGCTCCGGCTCTGCCTCCCACTCCACACATCCCTGTGAGAGCACTGACACCCAGATCCCACCACCTCCCAGCCCAGGAGGTTCAGCATTCCCAGAGACACACTCCGAAAGGGTTCAGGTTCAACTCGCCAGCAGCTGGCATGGACAACTATCACCTGGTGAGTACAATGAGCAACTGCTTGGCTCAGGGTGCCACCAGAGCACTCTCTGTTCCACACCTCTGTTTGCGCACCCTGGGTGTGCAGCACTACCACCAGCCCCAGCTCAGATGGCAACAGCCCGTAAGGGCTACTCCAGCCTAGGGAAAACCAAGGTAGTGCTAAATAAAAAGCCCACAGTGGCATCACCTGGTTGCCGTTTCCACACAGAGTTTTTGCACGTTGAGAAAAGGAGTTGAGACATGTCTGAAGGGGATGATTTCTGTGGAGCAGGTAGGCAGCGTGGCCAGGAAGCAGCACTCACTTCAGCCCACACAGCAGTGCACTCATTCTGGCACATCTAATCCAAAGCCTAGAGGCAGCTCCTACAAGTGCATGAGGTCAAAATGTATCTCACCTGTTTCATGAACTGGAGGAGGGATCGGCGGTTCTGCTCCCAGTACTTGGGCAGCTCCTCAGCTTTTGGGTATTTCACACAGCCCAACTCAATGGTCACTTCAAAGCAGTTGGTATGTAAGTAATTCCAGTCCTGCATCCCACCTACAATAGGAATGTGGAAAAGGTTTTGATCAGCTCTTCTGTACCGCAGCTCTAGAGAAAAGGTGTTCACATAGTAGAGAAAGATGACGTACAAACTACAGCACACATTTTACAGCTGGAGAGAAGGCTTTTACACAGGGCAAGATTTAAGCTTCAAAGGGAAGTCAGACCAGCAGACAAATAACCATCTGTCTTATAAATATCTTTCATGCTAACACAGGGCTGTAAAACATTATGAAACCATTTTGCTAATAACCAGAAAAACTATGCTATAAATTCCTTCCCCCAGGAATAACTTCATTTGGGTACATTATTTAAGAGGTTATAAAAGAAACCTGAGCCCCAGTAATCTGGGCTGACCAATGCAGAGATTGTGACTGAACAGACTAAATTCTTAAAGCTGCACATGCATTAACTTGGGGACAAACAATGCAAAAGGTTTAAGGTTTCCTTTACCTGGAACGTTGTACCATTGAGCCCCATTAGTGATGCCGTGTGGGAAGTACTCAGTGGGGTACATATCCTTACAAGGGCTTCCCTGGTACATCTTTGTATTTTCCTATAAAACAAGATGCAACATGTGGAGCCAAGTCTGCACTCCATAGGCACTTTCTTCCTAACATGAGTCGCACACTCAGGGTTACCAAGCACAGAGGCTCCTGAAGATGTGTGCTTGTATGGCTGCAGCACAGACAGACTGCACCCAACCCCAACCCCTCCTTGCTCTCCTCCCAACCCATACAGAGCATTTTCTAGCACTCTTCACTGCATTAGCTCCCGTGCTCCAGGAGTTATCCCAGCAGGATGTGTCCACCTTCCTGTTAGAGCTTTACCTTAGAATAGGAAAGTGCCAACTGCTGAAACACAGCGTCATCTGGGGATTTACTGTATATGGCTACTCCCTGTTCATCATCATCAAAGGGGTAATTAACCACCAGAGAACCTGCAAGGGAAACAAGCTTTCACTCATACTTGCACACTTTCCAAGTGATCCCTCAGCCTAATAGGGGAAACTCTTCCTTTCTTCCAAGCAGTACCGATGTTTCATTTCTCAAGCCTTGGCATTAAACAAAGCATTAAGCCCAGAGGGTAGAAGAGATAACAAAAGCACAGGAAGAGAGATCCCACCCAGATGGGAAGGTGAACCCACACCACAACACATCAAAGGTTTGGCTCTTACATACAGGAGTGATGAGCATAACTTACAATAATCGCTTTAAGAGGGGGGAAAGCAAGGGGAGGAATTTCCTGGAACACGCACCATGCTCTTGGCCCAACTGCTACAGGTTTTCAGCCTCTTGGAGCTAACTGCAAGCACTGACAGGTTATAACCCCTTTGGCTTCCTGAAGCTTTCCCCAAGCAAGTTGCACTAATAGCACTGTGGAAGCCCAGACACCACTGCTGCTGGAGAACCACCAGCTCTCTCATACCCACACATGGTACTGCTGCACTACAGAACTCAACATGCTAACACAAAGCAGCCACCTGCACGTTACCACAGCTACAAGCCAGCAGACAAACTGTCTAGGGAATAAGCTGTAATACAGAGACGTCATTTACATCACTCCAAAAAGATAATTAAATTACAGCAAATGTCATAGCTCTGCCATGCAACTCAAGGCAGAGAACCCTCAGGATTACATCTTGTTCCCTTCACTCTATAACTGTTATGATGCCTTTAACAGCTGCAGCACTGTATCACATTCCCAGATCCAGCTGCTGAGCAACCGCTAAGGACAGAGAGCATCCATCCGCATTTCCCAGTGGGCAGCATGCTTGCTACTGCCCAAAGCATGCGCTGCCCCCAGAGAAGTGGTTGGAATCCTCCCAGCAGCATCTTCAATCCCCTACAAATGTGCTGGGAAACATGGGTTTCACCCTCCGTTTCCAGCAGCACGAAAGGGTTGATTTACTCCCTGTGTAAGCCCTTTGCAAATGGCCTTACTCCTGCTGCCTTCACTAGAAGGCTGTGGAGATATCCCTGCGAACTCCCACCCCGTGCACCTCAGCAGAGGAAGGAGCTGGGTTTGGCTGCCGTTACCTCCGTGCAGGTTTGCTGAGAGCACGAATGGGTGAGCCTTTAACCAGGTCATGACAGCGAGAGTTTCTGGCTGCAGAGGGTCTGTCACATGGACAAACTGATCCGGGAAGTTCCGGTTCAGGTCGTAGTTGTTGCTGTTGTTTCTGCCAACGGTGCCCCCTCTGTCTCCTGCAAACAAAACACAAGTTCAAGCTTGGGCCCTGTGCAAGTCCTCACTTCAGTGCAGAGGCTTCATCCTCCTAATGCAGAGCTTACAACAATCAGTGAATGGACGACAGCAGAGAACACAACAGCGCTGGCTTCCTGCACCCCAGACTGAGGGGACACCCATGCTCTCCCTCAGCAAGAGGCCTGCTCTGCACACAGAGGTGTCTGGGGGCCCTCGGCGAGTGCTTGCACAGGCTCTCAGTGCCACTCAGACCGCAGGGAGCACAAAGGCAGTGAACCATGAACAACGCCAGAGCCGGATGTCGTGACCACAGAAACCTCAGAGCTCACCTCCTCAAACCAGCTGGACAAGTTCTCTGCTAACCCCAAGCAGAACTCTGCACACACAGATTGCATTCTGCCAATCTGCAAGAGCCACAGAGTTTTAAGGACTTCCCTACAGGATGTTTTTGCCAATTTCAACATCATGATAGAAATCTGTATTATCCTTGGATGAGTGCGCTGCAGACAGCCTGGCTCCCACATCACATGTTACTAAGAGCATGGACCAAAACACAGCAAGCAAGGGCTGTGTCAAAGGAATGCCTTTTTATATTAACTAAGGCTTGGGATAACCACAAACCATAAGGGGACCCAAAGAGGGGCAGCATATAGCAGTGCTGAAGCGTAAGAGCTCTCTCCGACAGCTTCAAGCATCACCCAACTGCCCATATCCTGCAGTGTGGGATGCACCCACTCATCCCACACGCACCACAACCCTTCCCAGCCTCCCTGTGCAGACCACTTCTCCTCCCACAAGGCTTCCAGGCTCCTCAGACATACAAAGAGCCCAAAAGCTTGTTTCAGAGCTAGAAACCCCGCAGATGTTTCAGCACAGGCAGCAATACCTTCCTGGGACTTCTCATAGCCATCAGGGTTCATAGATGGCATGATGTGGATCCGTGTGCTCTGGACCAAATCCGTCACTTCAGGATCCGTGCCGAAGTTCTTGCAGAGGTACTCGATGAGGTTCAGGAGAAGCTCTCGCCCCACAACTTCATTCCCATGCATGTTCCCAATGTACTTGAACTCTGGTTCACCTGCAGACACACAGCCACACCAAAGGGACAATTACAACCACCTCATTAAAGCTTGGAGACCTCTCACCACCCTTTCTGCAGGTCATTTACCTCTTTACCCTTCTACTCCCACACCACCAAAAGGGTCTGTCACCTGCACTTGTGACCCATAAAAGGATTTTCCACATTTACCTGCTTCATGGACACCAGGATTGTCAGAGATCTCCATTACATACAGCTCCCGCAGCTCCACCGACTTGCCCACGGAGTAGAGGTGGGTTATTTTGGGGTACTCATTGGCATAGCGCCGCAGGAAGATCTCCATGTCTGAGAAGTGATGGTGGCGGAAGTCCATGGGTTGGATAGGTTGATGGGGAGAGGTTGTTCTCGGGGTCTCTGCCTGCACAGAGGTGGGGGTGATGGTGGAGGCAGGAGCAGACGTTGCTGTGAACTGCGTGACGTTAAATGACGCCAGTATTGCAGTTGGCTGCAAGGAGAAATCCACTTCTGTTGCTGCTCCCTCCTTCACCTCAATGTTCTCTCTGGTCACTGGTGTGTAGCTGTGGAACAGAGAGCTGGCTTCAGCAAGGAGGCTCTCCAAAACCTCCTTCCTCAAAGCCAAAGCCCCCTGCAGCCTCTCCACCACTCCAGCCTACTGCTGCCACCTGAACCCACTGGGATGGACTGTGCAAGAGACCCACCAGAGAACAAGCCTACAGGACACTGCTACCAGACCCAGCTATGCTGCTGTCCTTGCTGTGTCACAGAGGCAGCAGCTCCTCTTCACAGACTCAGCAGGAAAGAAGCCACAGGCTACCACAGAGGCAGCCTAGGGACAAGCTACACCTTCACACCCACACTTGGGACAACACAAACTCTTACTGGGGTGACCCTACTCCACTTGCTCCTTTTGTCCAAGAATTCAGATGCAGATCAACACAAGCAATGAAATGAAGGTGACAGATACTGGGCGTCCAACAGCACTCTGCTGCAGTGGGGCATGGGGTGAATAAACACAGCTGCAGCTCTAAGCTGGAGTCCTTCACTGGTCCTTCCAGCCACAAGATGCTTTGGGACAAGAAGTGAAGGAACACAAGTAGTTGGCAGTGTGGCTACAGGCTGCCACAGAGACATTACCCCATTACAACTGCGGTCACGTTGTAGGTCCCAGGCACAAGTAGCCGATGGTAATCGCCAAATCTGCCTGCAGTGACGTTGTGAGCAATACCAGCAACAACGATGGTCGCGTTCTCCAGGCCAGCTCCAGTGACTGCATCCCTGACAAAGCCTTTCACACCAATGTGGACCTGAGGAAAACAATGCAAGAGCCTGGCTGAAGACAGGCAACAACAGGGGAACCACATCCCCAGCCAGCAATACCCCCCTGCCCTTTGCCAAGCACAGCAGAGGACACCAAAGGGAAGGCAGCAAGATCTCAGAACTGCTCCTCCCTACCAAATCCTCTAATACATCAACACAGCAGCGTGAACATAGCAGGGTTACATGCTGTATCAAGGGACAAAATGCAGCTCCTTTCCCAGCCTAAACTGTCACCTACTCAACTCATCCATGGGCATCTGGAGACAGATGCAAGCCAAGGTCTTAGTGTTGGTGCTTTTGAACATCACTGGGGATTCATGGCACTGAGGCCATACAGGTACTCAGTGAGCTCATTACTCAGCGACATCTGCACTGACTTAACACTGCACCCCACAAAGCCCCTCTCAGGGGAGCTCTGCTGTCGTGGAGGATGTGGGAACTGTGGCAGAACCACAGAGACACACAGCAGCATTCTAGCCACCAACCTCTGCACAGCACCTGCAGCTGTGTTAGCACCCACAGCAAACCAAGCCACGAGAACTGAACACAGTGCCCTCAGCCCACCGTGGACACCCGGGTTTCCCATCTGCTGCCAACACTACCTGCTCAATGAAGGCAAGGAGAGAGTCCCGGTTGTTCTCCCACTCCTGCTGGAGCTCAGAGGTCGGAGGATATTTGCAGCAGGACAGCTCCAACGTGATCTCAAAGCAGTTGGCCCACACATAGTTGTAATCCTGCATCCCACCTGAGAAAGTGAGGAAGAGATGTCCCAGAAGCAATGCACAGACATCCCACCACAGGACGCATGTTCTTCCTCGTCCTTCAGCACCCCACTCATCTCACCACGATGCTGCCCTTGCTTCAGAGTTAAGCACCCCGAGCAGATCATCACGACAGCCTGTGCTGGGGAAGGTCGAGCCCCGTTTCACCCAGTAAGTGGCACGCTGGGTCCCTCAGGCACAGCCAGCTCAAAGACGACAGTCCCTTAGTGTCACTGCTCTGCCAGCTGAATGCAGCAGCACAGCACTCGGGAATTCACAGGGGCTCGTGTTACTGTGAAGACATTTTCCAGACACTCCAAACCCAGGGTGCCAGGTCAGTTGAACGTCACTGCCACCGAGTCCTTCCCTATGCGTCCCAAGCCACCTTGAGACTTCTGGGATCCTCCTGCAAGAGAAGCTACTCCACCCAAAATGGGCTTCAGGCCTCTGACACAGAAGAGCCCACGAGGCTATGAACCTGGGAGGGGGCAGCTCCAACCTGCAGGCCAAAATCACTTCAAGGAGCTGTTCTCCACAAAAACCTCTCAGCAAAACTCCAGACAAGAGGAAGCAATGCCTCCGCACTTCCTCAGCTGCTCTTTTCCTCCAAGTAGATGCTCTCCATTTACTTGGCACCTAGAGCAGCTCCAGCAGAAAGCCTGACAAGGTCTGTATGGTGTCAGCATGGAGTGAACATGGAGTCACGCTCAGGAAACTCTCCTCTTGATTGGAGTGGGCAGTGATGACCCCCCCACTCCTGAGGGCTCCTGCAACCCCCCGGCAGCCAGAAGAGGACCCAGACTCGTCCTCCTGAGAAACTCCACCTGGAAACGTGCTCTTTCCCCTGCGGCCAAGTGACCAGTCTCCTGCCACACTTCCTCCCTAAGGCAGCAGTCTCAATCAGTTTAAAGACATCGCAGCACCAGGGGACAGTTTGCTATCTCAGTATTACACCAGGCAAACCTCCATGAGCCCCAGAAACCAAGAGCACACAGAGCTGCCTCCCAGGATTAAGCTCACCTTGGTATTCTTGCCCTTCAGAGAAACCACAGGCACTGCTATGAACCAAAAAGGTCACCTTGTTCCAGAAGCGTCCTGGCCCTATTTGAAGTTTACATTCAGCCCTCAGCAAGCAAACGTGTTTCTCAAGCAAGGATGAATCACGCACCAGCAGGACATGAGGTCTGCAGGAATCACCTGGAGCTCAGACTGCTGCTGGGACTACAGATGTAGATGTTCAGCCCTCTGAACATTGGTGGGAGCTTCCAATGGTGAAAAGGACGTTCCAAAACCACCACAAGTGCCTGTGGAAGCGGTTTCAGAGGCACCCTGACAAACGCCACATGACCATAGCCAGAAGTCATGGCCACATGAGAAGATCGTTCCACCACCAAATCAGGCAGCTGTGTCAGCATGGCAAACGCACCACACTAAGTTTTACACATGCTGAGGCTCTCCTCTGGGTTACACAACCTTGTTGAGTTACCATCCAGGCAGACAGGAGTGCCGTGGCCTTGGCCAACACTTCCTGGATGGCTCCACCCCAACCCGCACAGTAGAGCCTGCGACTGCTCAGCCCACAGACCTCCATGCACCAACTGAACAACTCCCACCACTGTCAACTAGCCACAGGGGCCCAAGCAATGGATCCCTTCTGGATGAGTTAAGGGTGTCAAACTGGCTCTCAGAAGCCCATCTCCCATAGAATAGCTATACATTTGCCCTACAGGTGGCAACACAGACTCCAGGAGGACAGAAAGAACAGCCAGCCTGCAGCTCGTGTCATGGCACCACCTGCAAGACCCCACCAGGCAAGTGATAAATGAGTACTTTGTGCTCCTATCCTTTGCTGTGCTCAAAGTGCTACATTAGTGCTATGGTAATAAACCTCACTCACTTGTCTGAGCAGTTTCCTCATCATTCACAAGTGAGGGACCCTCAGTGGTGTGGCCAACTAACTGGCCAGAACAGATCAATACCAGGATGCAAATGCACTATCTGGCTTCTGCAGAGCCTGTGTTAATGCATGGCCAGGAAAAGCCATCAGCAGCGCTTTACCAGGCAGAGAAGGCTTTTAATAAATGTGGTGGTTGTGGGCATTCACTGTGCCAAAAGGTCAGGGACCACTGTTCCGGACTCAACAGCCCCACTGCACTTGGGTGAAGCAGAGATGGACTGACAGCACAAACTAGGCTTTAGAAGAGAGCCCTGGAAGATGTGAGGGATGGTACCACAACAAGGACGTCCCATTTCCTCTCAGTTCTTCTGGGAGCCTGCACAGGAAGCTTTGATTGTGACAGATCCATTGTCATGTGCAGCCATGAGAGCACTGCACAGGCCAAGATCAAACCAGGAGAGACTTTTCCGTCCAGTACAAGGGGCCCAAAAGCGTTTGAGGACTTTAAAACTCTTGGACTCAGTTCAAGGGCTTTGAGGAACAAGACCTGCAAATCTGATGCTTGGTTCAGCTCCTGCTGCCAGGCTCAGGGAAGTAACCCACTGTGGGCTGCCCTCACCAGGGAACACCACGCAGAGTGAAACAATTTGCCAGCCCATAACCATCTGTTCCTAGCAGGATGCTAATGAATTTGAAAACATCCATACATGAACCAGAGCCATTATGAAGCATATTTAGGGCTTCATCTGCCACTCAAGCAAATTTAGGACAGATGCTCACCCATAATAGAGCAGCAACGGACTGAATTTGAGCTTGCTCCATCAATCTTCTTCAAAAGTAGTCCATTGCATGCTTGAAACTTTGGATTGTATCCACTGCACATATTTGGCCTTCACTCGGCCCCACTGCAGAGCAGGACAGTTATTTTTACAGCATATGGAATGACGTGGTTTTCCATATACCATCTGTCCTGGATATATAGAAGATCTGGAGGCGTGAAGAGATCTGTGCACAGCTTACCATTAGCAGAGCACTGCATTCAAGAGGCAGCACAGAATAAGTACACTCAAGGCAGGGGACTGTCAGACAACGGTGCTTCTACTTTACCAACCTGCTTGGGTAATACCTGGGATAATCCCAGACTGCCTTCTGGCCCACACTGCCTAAAGCTTCAGCCTCCCATTGAAGCATCATACCTATTCTGCAAGGACAGCAAAGCAGAAGCCAGCAGCTTCCAATCACAGCAAGTCAGTGCTGGCTAGCAGGAGAGCACAGAAATGCTCAGAACAAACCTCTCTCCTGCTCTGAGCTGCTCCTTGAGCATCAGAACTCCGCTTTGGGTAAGGATCCCAGACCTCCTGCAGCACAAGTGCTGCAGAGCTCACACTGAGCCATGCCTCTGTTCCCTGCCAAGCTCAAGCAGGCAGGAGAGCAGGAGAATGCAGCTCTCGAGTCAAGCCTGGGGAGCCAGATACCATAGATACACCACGGGCCAGGAGAAGCCTTCCAGGCAGCCAGGAAGGGCTCTATTTTCAAGCTGCACTTTGCAGAAACCTCTCCAATTCCAGCTCTGCTGGAGCAGACATTAGGAGAGGAGAGACCTGCAGCTAAGTTAAAGCACAGAAATTGTCCTGTCTGCTCTGCAGGGAGAGCAGATGGCACACAGGAAGCCAGAGATGTGATTAAATATGTGGCACAAGTTGCTTAGTCTGTGGACAGAATTGATTGTCTCACAGCATGAGATCGGGGGAGCAGCAGTGGCAGCACCACACAAGCAGAGGAATGTGCTGGTCCATTAGCCTGCAACCATTAAAGCTCAGAGGTGAGGATGAGCCTCCAGCTCCAGCAGCTGCATTGCACAGCCCCAACATCCATGGGCTCATGTTCGATGTGAACAGACACCTTCAAACCATCGAGCCAATACTTCTCTCAAGAACACAGAAAACACTGCAGTAAGACCTCAGTGGAACCACAGACACATAAGGGCAGCCAATTGTGCACATCCCGGACAGACATGGCCCAAAACATCTACCAGAGCTCACAGTGTAACTGCCTTCTGCCGTGCTCAGGAAGCAGCCACCACAGCCATGCCATGAGCACCCACTGCCCTCAGCACCCATTTTAATTACTCTGATGCCACTGAAAGCTGTGTGGAAGCTCAGTGGCTTGTTACCACAGCTCAAACTACCTCCAAGCACATACATAACCTAAACCCACTTTCAATTCAGAAGCACCTTCTGGTACAGACCAGAAACACCTCAACCACTTGGCCAGAGTCAAACTAGTGAGGAAAGGAACTCTGAGGAAGGGACTGCAAATAGCACCAACCCTTCCAAGGCTGCCCACAAAACAGGCGGTTGATGCTAAGCTGAATTCAGCTGCAGAACTGGGCTCTTTGCAAAGTAAAGGCAAGCACATCCTTCCACAATAAGACTTCATCAGTTTCTTAACGGCTTTCCAAGCATCATCTGGCCCAACACTTGCATGAGTTTTCTTGGCTCAAACCAGGCATTGAGTAGTTAAAGCCCCCAGAGGTTAAAAGGGAAGGAAGAGTAAGAGCATGTACAGCAGAGATAGCCTCTAAAACCATCTCGGTGGCAGACGTGCTTATCTATAGCAGCTGGAATGCAGGAGGCAAATTCAGCTGTCTGGCAGGGAGCCACCTTTTCTGTGCACACTTGACCTTAGCAATTACTCCTATGGTTTGTACTTGCCACCTCAGCTTGACACACACAGGAGGTTGTTTGCAAACTCAAATGAAAGTTAATGGGGTCTGGCACCAGCATAAACCTGCACCGGTTCTCTCCAGCACAGTGAACCCCATGACGGTTTGCTTCCCAGCTTGTTTGATTCCACGTGATAGAAGTGGCAGGAAAACTTCCACCTGTGGAAACATTATGTCCTCACGTCTTTGTTGTCCCTGGCTTCACCCGGAGCTGCATTCCCTCCAGGCACAACCTGACCTGGAGGCCACAAGTACATGCCCCGTGCTGCTCACGGAACCACGTGTTCCCGTTATCTCCTGCAGGACCCTGGGATTTCCCCAACCTCATTCCACCACACACTGAAGTCTGCAATCACCCGGAGAGGCCTCCTGGTCCCTGTGTGAGCCTCAGCAGTCTGGCACAGAGCTGAGTGAGTCAGATGACCCAGGGCAGCCACCGTGGTGCTTTCCTTGTCTCTGTCACACTGCATACACCTGAATCCCCTTCACCTGCTCTTCATCCACTACTGAAAACAGATGTTAAACCCCAAGGGACACAGGAAGTTCATACAACATCAAATTACACATGTACCAGCCTCTGGTATTGATTGGCTCACCTGTGGGTTAACCCCTCAGCCTGGGAGGTGCTTCAAGGGCTGCCACCACCCTCCACAGCTGCATTTGCAACAGCAGCAAGAGGTTAATTAGAACCACACAATCACCTAGGTTGAAAAAGACACTTAAGTTCAGCAAGTCCGGCCTTGCTGCTTCAGGAAGAGATCACACAGGCTCTTCTCTGCCACTTCAGCAATGCTCCATTCTGAGAGTTGGTGTCATTGCACCCTCTATAATCTCTGCCCATGAACCACCTGCAGCCATCAGCGCTGAGCCCAAGACCATGGCTTGACACAGCAAAAGGGTTTGTTTCTGCAGAGGCTGGATGCTGGCGGCTTCTGGACACACTGTAAGCCACAGCCACGGCAGCACAGAGCAAACTGGTTTTCAGGTCTCACTTTGCCATTTCCTGTGAAAGGAAAGCAGGTGAAACCTCTGCTCTGCTGGCTGGCAAGGCAGAGGCAGCCTGAAAGGCTCACAAATCAGTGCACAGCCATTAGCCAGGCACCTCAAATCCTAGCAGGAGGATGAAGGAGTTAACCCCGCAGCAAAAGATGCTGCTCACGAGGGGCCCGGAAACACTGGTCCAAAGCTCTGGAACCATCCACCCCACTTCACTACAAGGGCAGAAAACCTCAGAGCTGCAGCTAACAAACCTCCCGAGTGAGGTGTTGGCTGATAACAACTGCAGCAGAACAAGGCAGCCCAGATCATCCAGGATATCCTGTTCCTTCATAAACAAATTCACCAGATTACACAAACCTTCCTCCTGCAGGACCTCTCACGGCAGCACAGTGAACCCTGAGCCAGCAAACACCACGACCAGTGTACTTGAGAGGGTGGAAGGAAGGAGACAGCTGCTAAAGAGAGAGATAAAACCGCATCTTATTTGACCACTGAAATCCTGGGAAATGACTCAGTCACCACTAAAATCAACACTTCCTCTTCCAGCACACAGGTGATGTGTTTAGGCCGAATAACAGATCCCTCTCCCTCCTTCCCAAGCACGGTGGATGGCAGGGGGTTGGAACTAGATGATCTTGAGGTCCTTTCCATCCCTAACTATTCTGTGATTCTATGATGCAGGGTTAGCACAGGACTCAGCTCTGAAGCCTTGCTTTGGGCAGACACCGTCTTACTACTTCGTTAAGCTGTAAGCTCTGAAGGACAAACACAATTCCATGTCATTGCTTGCTCGGTGCTGCTGCCATCACCCCTCAGCCTGAGTAGGAGGGAAAGCAACGCAGATTGGGCACAGCAGAACAACAGAGCTTCCCCAGATCCTTTCTGCAAGGTTTCTGTGGTGGCCTCACCACAGGAGTTTCTGCAGCGTCTGGCGAGGCCGTGGTTGTACAACATCGGCTGAGGAGCACGGCAACGCTGTCACTTGTAATGACACAGCCTAGATTTCTCTTCCCACCAGGGCCTCTCATCACTTCAACTGTCACTTGAATCCCATTTCCAGCCAAACGAGCACACACGGAGCAGCCGCTGCACAGCTTAAGGCAGGTCAGTCACCCGCACACATGCAGGGTGGTGGCACCTGGGGGAACATGGCTCCCCTAGAAGCCCCAGAGCCTGAACTTCAGATCCCTTCTAGGTCCCACCTCTCCTCTGCTCGTGTCTAACAGCAGAACAGTCCATAGGAAAGCTGTTCACCCCATTCAGAACAGCGAGGTGAGCTCCAACCACGTTATACAGCTTTACAACAGGCTATCCTGTAACTTACAAAATTATAAGTTTGAAGGCAAAAAAAATCCCTTCAAGGAATCCTGGCGTTGGTTTAATGCCTTTCACAAGTTTCCTCTTTCCCGTATCAAAACTCAGTAACCATCTAGAGACCTATTGACAGTTCCCTTGGCAAACGAAGCCTCGCGCATGCAGGATGGCTCTCTCGCATCCAACAAGGCCAGGAAGAATCCCCCAGTTTGCTGGCATCTCTTCCCTACGAACATCTCCCAAGCTGTGATTCATCAAGCCCTTACTGGTGTGCCTCTGATGCTACCTCCCTTCATTTCGAGCTGCTAGAACACATTCAAAGCTAAAAATATCACTTCCCCCATCCTTTCCTCTGTGATCATCCGTACTGGTTTGGATGGCAGACCTCAGCAGGAGCAAGGAGCTACTCCTATGAGACTCTGGTGGGTGACTTAGCAGAGTCAGAGTGATCCGTCAGCGCATTTTACCTTCTACATCATACCACTGAGCACCATTGGTGATGCCATCTTGGAAGGTCTCTCTCTCCTCGCCCGGGCAATTGGGTCTGCCAGTTCTCATTATGGGGTGATGCGACGCATACGCTTTTGCCAAGTATCTGAAGACTTCATCATCAGCTGATTTACTGTAGACTCCTGTGAGCTTGTGTGTGGGAGAGTCATCATAGGGGTAGCTGGCGACCACTGAGCCACCATGAAGATTGCCAGAGAGCAGAAACCTGAGGTTGGGAAGGAAAAAAGGGAAAAGGGAGTCACAGTGGAACAACTTCAATAGGACGATGCCTACAGCTGCCCAACCAGTCATCCTGCTGCCTTCCCACCCAAACCACGCTCCTGGGAGCCTCCAAACTCTGGGATCAATGAGACAGAACGTGCCCACTGGATGAGCTGCCCAGGGGCACTTTGGAAGAGGACTGCATCAGCCCTGAGCATGGAGGACACCCACAGGGCTGCAGCTACACCAGGGTTATGTTAACAGATACACACGTGCTCTTCATCTTCCCACCACATACAGCACTGAGGGAAAAGAGCTCTCCTCTTCCTTTGGCCAAACTGGATTCAGCCTGTGAGCAGAGGTAACGTGACCAATACCTTTACCTTGCTTAAAATAGCTCACATGAATTGCGTTACACCCACAATCTCTTTTTTAATCAAACACTTGTGTTTACCCACTCACTCTTCTAACACTGGCTGTGTTCACCTCATACAATCGTACCAGCATTAACTGCTGCCAGGCAGAGGCAAGCACAAAGCCCCACGTTCTTCCTGCTTCACCCTGGCTTGGAGGCCAATCCCACCTCCAACACAACACCTAAAAGCCTGAAGCATTTCCAAACTGATCCTAAGACCACGCATGAGTTTCCCTATTAACTAACTTGGAGTTGAACCAAGCCTGGAGGGATTTCAGTGCAAACTGCTGCATCTGAACTGTCCTAAAGGATCCCTGGGACAAGCCATCAACGGTGCAGGTCATGAAATCCTCCAGAGCAATAACCGCCATGGGCACTGCACCCACCAAGCTTTAACAGTCTGACCAAGCACATTTTGTCCCTAGAACTGAGCCAACACTATCCAACACCAAATGTCCTGCGCTTTGGTGTGTCCCAACCAACGAGGCAGATCAGAGGTGGCAGACATCCCTCCCCACTTCTCCCTCTAACTCAACTTTAGGAAGAGAGCCACAGTTTGTTTCAGTGCGCTGCATTCCGGTTTCCTCTGCACAGCTTCATACACTTGGTCACACTGACCTCAGTGGTTTGGACTTCCCAGAGTTCTCTAAGGAACCTCGAATGGTCTGTGTTGGAAGGGACCTTAAAGCTCACCCAGTTCCTGTCCCTGCCATGCGCAGGGACACCTTCCACTAGAGCAGCTTGCTGGGTTTCAGAAGCATCTTCTCTCCTGCCCTGGGCACAGCAGCTTCCCACCATTCACCCCCTTGGAGGGTGAGAGCCTGAGGGTCAGCACAGGGCTCAAAGCTCAGTCCTGCATGCACAGGAGGAGAGACGGCAAAGAGAGCTGCAGGAGCAGCACCTCTATGAGGAAATGCTGGTATATCCATCCAATTCTCCATGAAGCACAGAGATGGGGAAAGCTCTGCTCAGCACAGCTCTTTCTCCACATGCCTGTGCCCAGAGCAGCTGCACTCTCACCCCCCCAATATCTGAAGCATCCTACAGCTCATGGTGAAAGCACTGCTAACTCCAAGAGCGACACACACACAACCTGACGATGAAGAGGCGAAGGAGAAGCTCGCAGCTGTGGGCTCCTGGAAAGGGGGCCTGCCCACAGAGGCAATGCCTGTGCCCAGCAGCCCTAGTGCGGCTGCCCGCAGAGCAGACCCGGGCTGCGATGAGGACTGCGGAGAAAGTCCACCCCGAGCCCTGCTCCGGAGCGCAGGGAAAGGCTGAGGCAGCCCGAAGCCCCCGGGAGCGGAGCCGAGGCTCTCCCTCGGAGCGTGAGAGGAGCCGGGGGCCCGGGGCGCACTCACTTGTTGCGGCTCATCCAGGTGATGAGGGCTCGCACCTCGGGCACGGGCTCCAGGTCGGGCTCGGCCGCCCCGAACTGGTCGGGGAAGCTGCGGTTGAGGTCGCGGCCGCGGCTGTTCTCCCGTCCGCTCTCCGCGCCGCCGCCGCGGCAGTCGCCCTCCCGGGCGCGCTCGAAGCCGTCGGGGTTGAGGCTGGGCAGCAGGTACAGGTCCGTGCTGTTGAGCAGGCGGCCGATGCGCGCGTCGCCGCCGGCCCAGCCCCGCACCAGCTCCTGGGCCAGGCGGAGCAGCAGCGGCCGAGCCAGCGGCTCGTCCCCGTGCATGTTCCCCACC
>JASSUY010052587.1:0-11148 GCA_032466535.1 Forpus xanthops | reverse complement strand
TTCTGCCTTGGTTCTGCCTTGGCTCTGCCTTGGTTCTGCCTTGGCCCTGCCTTGGCTCTGCCTTGGTTCTGCCTTGGCTCTGCCTTGGCTCTGCCTTGGTTCTGCCTTGGCCCTGCCTTGGTTCTGCCTTGGTTCTGCCTTGGCTCTGCCTTGGCTCTGCCTTGGCCCTGCCTTGGTTCTGCCTTGGTTCTGCCTTGGCTCTGCCTTGGCTCTGCCTTGGTTCTGCCTTGGTTCTGCCTTGGCTCTGCCTTGGCTCTGCCTTGGCTCTGCCTTGGCCCTGCCTTGGTTCTGCCTTGGCCCTGCCTTGGCTCTGCCTTGGCCCTGCCTTGGTTCTGCCTTGGTTCTGCCTTGGTTCTGCCTTGGCTCTGCCTTGGCCCTGCCTTGGTTCTGCCTTGGCCCTGCCTTGGTTCTGCCTTGGTTCTGCCTTGGCTCTGCCTTGGTTCTGCCTTGGTTCTGCCTTGGCTCTGCCTTGGTTCTGCCTTGGCCCTGCCTTGGCTCTGCCTTGGTTCTGCCTTGGTTCTGCCTTGGCCCTGCCTTGGTTCTGCCTTGGCCCTGCCTTGGTTCTGCCTTGGCCCTGCCTTGGTTCTGCCTTGGTTCTGCCTTGGCCCTGCCTTGGCTCTGCCTTGGTTCTGCCTTGGTTCTGCCTTGGCTCTGCCTTGGTTCTGCCTTGGTTCTGCCTTGGTTCTGCCTTGGCTCTGCCTTGGTTCTGCCTTGGCTCTGCCTTGGCCATGCCTTGGCCCTGCCTTGGCTCTGCCTTGGCCCTGCCTTGGCTGTAGCGGGTAGGGACGCGCACAGCGCTGGGGGAGTGAAGGCGAACGGGAGCAGTTTGACCTCCCGGAGAGGGGAATTTCCTCCTCTCCCCGGAACAGAGCTCAGCATTTCCCCTTCCGAACCCCCTCCGGGCCGGGGCCCACGGAGCCCGTGCGCTGGTGCAGCGGATACCAATCATAACCCAGGACCAAGTTAGTGTGTTCAGTGGGACGAGTTCCAGCGCTCCTGGTACCGGCCCTCCTGTACCCGCAGCTCAGGTAGGAGCTCCAGGGGATCAGAGCCATCTGCACACCATTTGATGTTCAGCGCTGCATGTTGCTGTACTGCAAGCTACTGCAGGACTGTGCCTGAGGAGACGTAGAAACAGTACCTGGGGTTTCCTCCACTGAGATCCTTGCCAGTTCCTTTTC
Organism: Forpus xanthops; assembly: GCA_032466535.1. Classification (NCBI taxonomy): domain Eukaryota; kingdom Metazoa; phylum Chordata; class Aves; order Psittaciformes; family Psittacidae; genus Forpus; species Forpus xanthops. Next base: position 9,967 of record JASSUY010052587.1, on the reverse strand, counting down.
GGAGGCAGGCAGGATGATAACAACCAACAAGAACAGCTTACTCTGCAAAAACTGCTGCAGGCCATAAAACGTCAAAGTATCCATCTCCAAGAGCAAATTCCCATCGACTCTGTTTAACTTCTCACTGGTGTCTCATGCTCACATCTGCTTCCCAGCTCCGGCATTTCCTGCGGAGACACAAGGTCTGAGCCTAGCACACAGAAGTGGTTTGGAGGGGAAGCCTCAGTGGTATGAGCCTTTCACCTCCCTGCATTCCAGGATCCTTCGTGTGAGACATCAGATGATGCAAACCCCGGTGTAAGCCAAGCGTGGCACAGCTCAAAAGGGCATTGAAGAAAAGGAGAATAAATTGGCTTCTCTTTCTTGGGGCTCATCCGTGCTGCAGTCATTAAGAGAGGGACAAGCAAGGAACAGGGTTTATCCTTCTAATGAAACTGGAAAAGCCAAAGACCTCAGTTATCAGGATGTCCTTAATCCAAAAGGGAAGAAGAAACGACAAGAGGGAATTTGCCTGTCGCAAAAGTGATCACTGTTACATAGCTTTAAGTCCCCAGCCTACAAATAAATTGCTCTGGATTTACACAGAGTAACCGAGCTCATTTCCCTTTTCAGCTGATAAAAGCCCAATTGTGTGGCAGTTCAACAGACCAGTTGTAAAAGCAGCGTGGGGCTGAAGGCGGGTGAGTCACCCGCTCATTTTCTCAGCAGCCAGTAACAACAGAACCTTCCCGTTTCCTTGGGCCAACCCAAGAGAGCTCTGCCTCTCAGGCACGGGGGGCAGCTCTGCAGAATAGGGACCCACCTGCAACAAACCGCCTTCCTCTTCTTTATCTCCTCCTCCTTCTCTTCCTCAGCTCGGTCCTGCACTCGTGCTTGCCAAGATCCGCAACCCTGGCACCCGAGAACATTGTTCAGGGGCTGTGGCTTTTGCCTTAAAACACTCTGAAGTTGCTCCAGCCATGGAGGAAGAGTGTGGTTTCCTCCTAAAGACTGATTCCCCGTGAACTGGGATGATGGAGCAGCTCTGCCTCTGCAGATTCCTTGCAGAGGGAATGAGGGATGACACCACAGCAGGGAAGTTAAAGCTGCTAATATTGTTTGGCAGCACTTCACAAGATCAAATCAGCACTTGGTTTTCCAGCAGAGCATTTCCAACAAATCCCACTGGTGATGAAAGTTCCTAGGTAGACAAAAACATATGAGGTCCATAGCAGAACAGAGGCCTGAAAGAGAAAGATGCCTTGGAATGCTGCTGGGGAATGTTTTGTGCTGGCCATCAGAGAGCATCTAAACCGGGCAAGAAGCAAGCACCCAGTTTAGCATCATCCTCACCCATTTTTGTTTCCCAGAGGAAACAAAACCCCCTTGAAATCCAACCCAGCAGCAGCAGAGACACGTTTCCTGTCCAGGAGGAGAACCAAGTCATGGGAACGTGACACATTGTCACTGCTGGGATGCAGTTTAACCCCACACCTCCAGGACACCAAGTTGGTTCAATCAGGTAGAAAATGGAGTTTCAGCAGTGGATGATGCAAAGACTGATGGTGTTCATTTCCCTGAGCACCGGTAGGTGTGAAAGCTGAAAGCTGCTAACCAAGCCTCCTGAGATGGGAAAGTACAAGTGCCAACTTCTAAGTGGAATTTCATACAGATGAGTTAATTTACCTCCTGCAGGACACCTCTATTGCTAACTTAATGCCGGGTTCTTTCCGTGTTTCCTTCATTTGGCACCACGTTTCTCAGAGGAGGACAGCAACAGCCACATTAGGGCATTACCTTCAGTCTGCTAAGTCAACACTGGTGATTGCAGTGCTGGATGTAACCCAGAGAAGCCAGGGAAGAGGGGGATCAGTGCTCACTGCTGGCACCAGGCAGCCGTTTGTTGGGGCTTTCATGCGCTGCCCTGAGCCTTTCTACGGTCCCTTGGCTGCCTTTCACAGCACACGGAACGCTGGCAAGCGCCTCAGTGCTCCTCATTAAAGGTTAGACGTGCCCTCCTGGAACACGGTTCCATTTCTTGCACTCACTTCCAAAAGAGGGGTGGAGGTGGTTAAAAGATCCGGGAGCCATTGTTGAAAAGTGCTGACTGAGGTTCTCTAAAGCAATTGACTCACACTTGTGGAAAAGAAACATGAGCAGAGCAGCAGTAGAAGGCCAAGACATGGTTTCTTCTTGCACCACCTGAGCACGGACTGTGCAGGGGACTTCCCACAGCACCCACATAAATCACACGAAGGGAATTCCCACCTCGGAAACATCCTCTGAGCACAAAGGTTCGCACAAAGCTGCCCTGAGTGTGACATCGCTGCAGGCTTCGGCAGCCTCTGAGAGGCATCTCCCTCTGTCTCCAGGGCTCCCAGGAGGTGATGCTCCCTGCCAGGCGCTGATCTCTGGGTGCCAGCTCCTGTGGGTGTCTCTCCAGTAGATGGCATTAGTGCCCAGGACTTCACCTCCTGACGGCTTCTCCTCGTGGTTTATCTCAGGAGCGTTTCTTCATCAATGCCATTTTCCATTTGAATCTTTAATGCCCTGGAAGCAAATTCAGAATACGGCTTTGGTGCTGCTTTTGCTAATCTTACACATAATAAATAAAGATCACCTATCATTCCTCTGCGTTCAGTGACAGAGCGGGACCTTTTACATACGGACAATCAGCAAACAGAATTATTAACGACATCTGTCCACCTCAACAGTGGGACATATGCGGGGTATAGGCTGGGAATCAGAGCAACCAGGACACATCCCATCCCCATCGTCCTGACACTCGGGAAAAATAGGTCTTGTGGGAGGGAACAGGAGTGCTGAGTAAGATGCAGGAGCATTCCCTGGCAGCCTGGCTTTCCAAGCCGGCTATCCGGCAAGCAGAGGCAGCGGGTTTGGGTATCAGTCATTCTCCAACAATGGAAGTGTTGCAAAATACATAACACCACCTATTAAAAAGGGATTGGGAGCAGGGAACTGCACTGAGTAGGAAGATAGGAGCAGTCTGAGCAGAGCCTCGGGCACTGTTGAAGAAACGTGTTTTCTGGAGAGGGGTTACAGCCATGGCATTGTCTGCTTGACAAATAACCCAGCTTCACACATCTGCACAGCTCCTGCACAGATCCTGCTATGCCCTAGACTGAGGAGCAGCCTTCGGCCCTCACAGCTCCGCTGGGTATCAATGGGGTGCTCATCCGCCAGTGGAAACACAGAGGATTGTGAGCTGTTACCCCCATTCACAACCAAATGGAACCCAAACCACTGTGAAGTTTGGAGTTGGAGCTTAAGAGAGCCAGTGGAAAAACCCTTCTTCCAATCTTTATCATGTCCTACATCTTCTCTGGTTTCTAAGGCTTGGATTACACCCAGGAATAGACTGGTGTCTATCATTAATTCCCTTTGGGCCTGCTTCGAGGCGTATTTAAGTGCATTATTCTGGGTTTGTTGGCTGGTGTTGCCATAAGGACGATGAGCACTGGATTACTCTGGCTCTAGTCTGTCTAATCCTGCCTTGACACTGCTGATCCAAATACCTCAAATGAGAGGGCTGGATCCTTTGCGTGGAGAGCTAAGGAGTATCTGCCCCCCTGAAGAGGTTCCTCCCAGCCTGAGTCACTAATGGCTGCTTCACATTCTGGAGCATGAGGTGTACATCCCTCCACAGTGTAATGGAAAGGCAGCTAAGGCACCCCACGGAACTCCAGACCTCAGTAATTAATGCCCACAAGGTAATTACACCCCATGTAAAAAGAAAAGTGTAAAAAGCCACTGTGAAAGCAATTGTTACCAGTTAAAAATGCTGCCTTTGAGTGCCTCTGGCCAAGTCACACCTTGCTTTAGTCTTCCTTCAGCACATCTCAGAGCCCATTGCAAAACAGAACACTGCAATGCCTTCATTGAGGGAATGCAAACCTGATGAACTGGAGCTCATCCACCACAGACCTGCTGCAAACCCTTCCCCACGTCCCGCTTGATGCTCTGCCATCCATCATGACAAACCCACCACAAAACAGCCCGTGTCCAACAACCTTCTCCTTCACTCTCGTTTCTAGACCAGAAAACCACCCCAAACCTCCATTCTTTCATCCTTTACATTCTCCCTTTAAACACATCCTTCTTCTCCTGGTCCCTCTGTGACCACTTTGGCATCCTTCTCTATTTCAACTCAGCTTAACACCAAACCACAAATGTCACTTTGGACCTAGGAAGAGCATTTTGGCTGAAGTTTGTACTGAACCACAAGCCAACACCCAATCCAATGCTATAGGGAGAGGACATACAACTTCCAAAAAGGGGTGAATTAAAGTGTCTTAATTTGAGTTTGAAGCTAAACAGCAAGTTAAAGGCTGGACACTCAGCTCTGAAACAGCAGTCTTCAGGCTGTTTGAGGGACTTTGGGACATGTATTTTTAACCTGAAAATGATTCCCTGTTAGTTTAAGAAGAAACCAATGAACACAGACAAAGGTTCTATTAAGAAGCACTCCCAGGTGCCCTATGTTTACAACAGCCCCACAACTAAACAGTGATGTGTGCTCCTGTGCTCTGCGCACAACAGCCACGGAGCCGGCGTGCTGCCTGCACACAAGGATAACACTGAGGATGTGTCCCAGGCTCCTGCTGTTTGTGAGATGCTCCTCATGGCTCTGCTGAGCAGCTCCTGAGGAGTGACGTGCCCGGTGGTGTGGGGACACTGCCAATGCTGGGAACATGCTCTGGGGGCTGCCAGAACCCCGTCCTTGGCAACCACATCCCCACCATCGGCTGAAGGGCGAGCGGGCACACATCAGTGAGCAGGACAGTGGCTCTGCTCTCCCCTCTGCCACCATGCTACGAGGCAGTAGCTTCAGTTCAAAGTCTGAATCAGTGCATTCTCTCATTTTCAGGTAAAGCAGGACACAGCAACAAAGCTTTGGGGCAATCAGGAGGAGCAAATCAGAGTCTGCTCCTGCTCTAGGGGAAACCAGGATGAACTTCCTACGCCTTCAAACATGTCAGGAGCACCCAGAAAGCTGAGAGGGAAAAGGTATCCTTTTTGGCTGAAGGTCTTTACAGCCAATGCAGAAACTCTCATTAGTTACTCATTGCCTTGGCAAGTCTCATAAAACACCCAGCAGAGCCCAGCAAATACTTCTCTTCATTGTTCTGACAGCTCAGAAACCCACGGCTGGAACGGGGCCTTGAACCCATTTTATGGACTCACTTCTTACTAAGCCACCATAAAACATTAAAATTGAAACCTCATAAATAAGGAGGGAAAGGAGCTGTGCATTTCTTGGCAGAAGCAGCTTCTCAGAGACTCTTCCCTAGGTAAGTCCAGGGCTACACGACTGGAGATGGGCTCCTCTTGGTAGATAGGTGATCGGAGGCAATGAACGCACACAATAACAGAGATCAGAGATGGAACCCCCTTGATTCTGCTCTGAGCTGGAGAAGTCCCTGCAACAAATCAACTTAGTTTATTCCCTTGTGGTCCTGTACCCATCTGGGAGGGCTTTTCCCAGGGTGGGCGATGGCAGCATGGAATTAACCTCTCTCCAACAGACACCCCTCCGAGATGGCGCAGAGGAGCAGGCTCGCAGTCCCCTACGAGGTTCCTCTCCTTGCTGGTTGCCTTTTGGTGTGCGTAGCCACAGGTAAGCAATGGGAAAACCCCTCCTGGCTTTGTCCAAGTGCCACCATGGGAGGCTGCCCAGGGCTGGGCAGTGCCTGGGGTGGTGTGCCACTCCAGCAGCACAGGATGCAATGTTCTGGAGCTCATCCCCAGAGGACTGCCTGGAAACTGGTCTCTGATTTTGAGAGCAGCAGAGAAGGGAATGGGGAAGCTTCAGTGTTTTCCACTGCGGCAGCTGCACAGGGACGAGGAGGGCACTGCTCCCAAAGCTGCTCTAAGCAGGCAGAAGTGCAGTAGCTCTGGCCGGCTGGCAACATCAGTGAAGGGACAGGGAGCTCCACACTTCATTACGTTCACAGGACCACAGCACCTTTATATCCTGAGCTGTATTTTTAGTTCCTTCATCTATGACCCAGGCCACAGCACCAAGTTTCAGCCCATTAGAAACGTTTCTTCCCCATAGTGGTCCTTTATTTAGCATGTCCTGAGGTTTGTCCTTTAGACAAAGTGCAACTCTTCAATTCCCACACTCAGACTGGCCAAGGTACGGCCAAGGGGGGCTGATTAACTCATTTACACTCTTCAAGCCCATTCTGCTCCAACCAAAACCCAGCACTTTATCAAACCATGAGCACAAAACCTGAGGACTCAGGTATGCCGCAATGGTGATTTGCAGCAAGTGGGTGAGCACAACTGGTGGAATGATCTTTTGCTGAGTGTGACATGCTCACTGATGGGTTTGAGGTGTTTTGTTACTACAGGTCAGGCTTTGGTGTTCTCAAAGTCAGTTGCAAAAGCCTGACTTCAAGTGTGAAGGGAGCTTTGAGCTGGGACTTGTCTCCAAGACTGAAGTACCACCTGCAAAGAGCTAGCAGGAAGGTAGCGGGGCAGCTTCTGTGGGAAGGTACAGCTTAGGATCCTCAGTGCCCTCATTCTCCTTCTCTTGCAGGTCTGGAGCTGTCAGTAAATGACCACAACACTGACTTCTCCCTGCTTACATTGCCTGGCCCTGCCGTCTCCCTCTCGTGCCTGGTACAGAACAGCAGCGAGGCTGAGGAGCTGCTCTGGTACCGGGGAGATAGGCAAGTGGACCTGAGAGATGGGAATAAAGTGAACATCAGTAACATCTGCATATCCCCTGTCACCGAGTCCGACAATGGAGTCATCTTCACGTGCATGCTGGCACGGGACAAGACTATGCAGGTGTCTGTGATCCTGGATGTCCAGTGTGAGTTGCAGTGGTGCGTATGTGAGTTGAATGGCAGGGGTGCGATGAAATCAAGGGCCAAGCACCGCGGTGTCTGTGCACTAGGTGAAGGTTGGTGTTTTGCAGCCTTGTATGCTGTCTTCACCAAGAAAAAATGCATCTAGGAGGAGATAGCTCTTGTGATAAGACACTCCCTTTCCACAGTGGTGTTCATGACCCGATCTAACACCTCTTTTACAGGGAGTGGGTGGGCCCTTAAGTAAGAAGATGTCCTGGATATGTTCCTGCCTCCACCTATGTCCCTGCCTCCACTTAGATTATTTCCCAAGGATACAAGTCGGGGCAAAGGAGTTATGGGAGTGACCTGCTGATTCCCGGGAATCAGGAGGGCTGCTCACCTGTGCTGTTACACCACTGAGCAAGGTGTGCAAAGGAAGTGTAAAGGGCACTTCTGTTGTGTTACATCATGAGCAGCTTTACTAATGACCTGTTGCACTGCAGTTCCCCCCCACCTCTCCGGAGAAGAGTCCCTCCGCATTGCAGAAGACAAAGATGTTACTCTGTCCTGCAACTCCAAATCCAACCCTCAGGCTCATGCAGCTTGGTACAAGAACAACAGCACCCTGACCCTGCAGGACCGTTACCAGCTCCACCAGACCACCGAGGTCTTTCAGCTCTCCATTAAAAGGGTGCAGATGTCTGACAACGGGACATACACCTGTGTGATGAGCTATCTTTCCAGCGAGTGGAGAAAGGATTTCCACCTCATAGTGGAAGGTAACACGGCAACTGCCACACAATAAGCTTTGCAAGTAACAATCCACTCTATTTTACAATGACATCAATACATTATGAAATCTAAGTGAAATGTAGTAAGCAGACGACTTTAGAGGGCACAGCCATAGCAAGGAGCTCCCCTTGCACTTGGGACCACAGCACCAGGAAGGGCCTTTCCTGCCCTACCTGTTATTCCAAGGCGTGTGGCAAGCGTGACCTGAGGCAGGGTCATCCCATTCTCACTTCCCAAGCTGACAGGGCACATTCAGCTGAGGCTTAGAGCACCTTAGGTCTTCCTGGAAGCATCAGACCATTGTGTTCTGTCATGCCAAAAGTGCTGCTTAAGGCGAGAGAAGCTGTCCTCCAGAAGCAGTTGTAGCTCTGTGAACAACTGGGAGGTGGAAGCCTTGCTGGGGCTGGATGCTCCGGTCTCAGGCATTCATTGTTCACCAACTGCCCAGGACCCTCTCACTCTGCACTCTCAGATCAGGGAGAAAAGCAACACCAGTTGTGTCAGGGACACTTGTGGACACCTTACTGCCATGTGTGAGAGCATGGGGACCTCCTTCAGGCACCAACACTTGCGTTCTTCCTTCTGTTACTAAAGCAGACTTGGCTCCCTTCTTTCCAGAGGATCAATGCACACAGTCAGACTGCAGACAGCAACGCTTCAGCAGTGAGATGCAGGAGGAGAAGCACGTCTATCTGCAGTTCTGTGCTATGTCCTGCTTTACGTGAGTGCACTCATATCCAACCTCCTCTCTCTCGACAGACAAGCAGCCCATTTTACCCACGGAGGCCGTTATTGCTGCTGCTGTGGTGGTTTCACTCACGGTCCTTTTTGGAATTGTGGCTCAAAGAGACAAATGCTTTAAGGTATGGAAAGCTCTGCTTTGTGAGGACAACCCCAGCACTGCTTTGTGGCAGTGCCCCATCTTCTGCCTTTTCCATTCTACTTTGTTGTGCTGCTTTCCACGGCTAAAGAGCTCTACATACCACCTCCTGCTTTGGAACTAGCAGTAGATAATCAAATAGTAGATATTTTAAGGTGGAGAGCACTATGTGCTTGTCATATATTAGTCTAAATATCCCTATGGTGACGAAATACAGAAGATAATGAGTCCGCTTCTTTATTTTCAGTGCTTCAAAACCTCAAGTGAAACAGCTCTGTAAGTATTTGCTTATTCAGGCTGTTTCCAAATGAACCCTCTTCTTTACGCCTTGCCATAAGGCTTAAACCAGAAGAGCACTCAGTGTGCTTCCTGGAGCTGAATGCAGGTGATTTTCGCTTTGTTCTTTCCCTCTTGCTGCAGGTGAAGACCACAAGGATCCTGTGCACACCCATAAATCACAACTCCCACTGCCAGAATTAAGCCCTTGAGGTGTTGCGATAAAGCACTGAAACAAGCTTTTTGGGGTCAAGTTTATTTGATCTTTTCAAACCGTAACTGGTTCTTTGCATCTGTTCAGTCTAGTCCACTGCTTAGAGGACTGCCATGGGGGGTGGGCTGCTGGAGCTGTTGCCTTCCATACTTACTCCCCCAAAGCACCCACGTGCAGCCAGGCACGCGGGTTGTGCCTCGGTTTACTGCGGGATCCACAGCGTGCTGCCACAGATAATGATGCTGATGCTCAGAGACAAAGCGAGGTGCTCACCTGGCAGCTGCTTCCCTGCCCCTGGCCTGCAGCACCATACCATGATAGAGGTGGCAGCCACTCAGCCTGCATCCTTCCTGCGGGCATCCCAGGGAAAGCCGCCCGGTGCCTAGCGCTGCTGTCACACCGTGTGTCTCCCCGGCTGCTGAGCGGGGCTCAGGGCTCGGGGCAGCCCCAAGCACTCAGTAATACAGTGTGGATGCTCGCCATGCCTCTGCTCCTCGGTGATGCCACCCCACCGCTTCCCCCAAGGTGCTGCCAAGCTTTCCGGCCTCACTGCATCCCGGAATGGCGCATTACCGTACATAAACCCCGTGTGCCGTAACTCAGCCCCAGCCTGCGATGCGCAAACGCTCTTCCCGGAGCAGCGTTACTCAACAGGAAGCATGACCTGGAGCCGTGCTTGACTGCCGTTCAGGAGCACTGCAACACGATCGCTGCAGGCGCCGGGCCCCTCCTCAGGGCAGACCCTCGGGGCACACCAGTCCCTCGGGGCAGCCCCTCAGGGCACACCAGCCCCTTTAGGACACACCAACCCCTCAAGGCACACCAGCCCCTCAGGACAGCCCCTCGGGCCACACCAGCCCGCAGACAGCGCTGCCGCCCGGCGCTGCCTCAGACCGCCGAGGACGGAGCGATCGCAGCCTCCACCGCCGGGACGCGCGCAACCGCCTCAATCTTGTCCCTCTCTGCGCGCCGTCCGCCCCCAGGCCGAGCTCCCCCCCGCGGCCG
>JASSUY010052583.1:36671-48335 GCA_032466535.1 Forpus xanthops | reverse complement strand
GACTTGTTCCAACAGTTCCATGTCCTTTTGATGTTGAGGACACCAGAACTGCACACAGTACTCCAAGTGAGGTCTCCCGAGAGCAGAGTAGAGGGTTCCTGAAGTTTAGTTCTCACGGTAGTTGGTGCCAGAAGCTTCTGGACAAAGTTGCAGAGAAACCAAATGTAATAAACTACTGAGGGGAAATATATTTAATTTTGAAATATATTTGATGCTTGGCACCAAGACAGTGCTGGAGAGAAGATGCATTTTGTTTTGACTTCCTCTTTTTAGCTGAAGGTGAAAAGTAGTCTGGAATTGATGGGATTGATTTTCCTTGTTCATTTTTTCTCCTTTTGCCATTTTTCTGCATGATTTGAGGTAACTTAATGAAAATATTAGTAGCAGTGCAGTAGATGTGATCTGCAGTGAAACACTTATTGTCAACGTCTGGACAACTCTGGTGTTGCTTCACCAAGATGAATGGTGAAATAGGGCACATCTGAGGTAATGCTCTGTGGGTTGCATTACAGTCCTTCTGACCTTTATGTAACAACTTCTGAAGTTTGCAGGTTACATTAAAAGTATAACTCTTCTTATACCTGGTCCCTGCACTTAACACAAGCTGATGTATGCTTTCGACTTCATACAATCAGTAATGAAAGTGTAAAGAAAGGTGTTATTTTATCCCTGAAAAGGCATTCATAGCAACTTCAGACTAGTTGAAGGGCACCATCAATAGTGTTTGGCAAACTGGTTTTGGAGGAACCAGGTCCTATTTGCTCACACAAGCCCATTCAAGTGATGTGATGTATCTGAAACCATTTTCTGGTACCTTTTGTGCCAAAGTTCTGGGTAAAGGTGATATTTTTTACCTGGATATTCATAGATACTGTAGTATTTTAAAATACATATATGTGCACTTAAAATACCTGTAGAGTAGGTGGATGGAGAGAGGAAATACTATGCATATTGCAGGGCGCTTTTCAGTCAGCTAAGACAGACATGGAAGCACACCTTATTACAACTAGAGTCCTGTCCAAACACCTCTGTTGTTGTCTTATCACTTGGTAAATCAAGTACAAATGCATTTCTGCAGACACTTCAGGGAGTGTCCTAAATGCTGCCTTGTCTAGGAGATGAAAGTAGATTTGAATCAGTTTCCAGTATCTGCTGCATTTACCCTAGGTAATGGTTTTTAATTCCCTTTTTTAAATCTTTTTACAGCTGCCAGATACTGCAAGATGTTAATTGAAGAAGGTGGTTTACAGCACTTATACAACATCAAGGAAAACGTCCAGACTGATCCACATGTCCAAAGGATTGCTATTGCTATCCTAGATAGTTTGGAAAAACATATTATGCGTCATGGGAGACCACCACCCTGTAGAAAACAACAGAACAAACCAAACTGAATGCTGCAGGTATAGGAGCATAAAGTATTGTCTCTGTAATAATCCTTTCTGATGTGTGTGTAGTTGGAGTACTTGTAACATTGTGGTCACCATTAAAGTGATTTGCCAATAATTGTGGTACCCAGAGCCATGTATGGTAACCGTTGGTGAATGTCAACTTTAATGGCAACTGCCTATGCAACTTGTCAAGGGTCACTGCTTGAGCTGGTCACACCTGTAGGATTACTGCTGGCTACAAAGATAGGGACTTGTACAGATCTGGAAAAAAGACTTCTAGGAATATCTTTGTTTGTGACCTCTGGGAGAGAAAGTTATTTCATCCCTATGATTGCTCTTCATAACACTGTTTACCAGTTTGGTGTTTGAATAGAACTGTGTGTGGTTGTGAGGTTCAGCATTTTTACACATTAAAACAAAGGTACATGCATGCAGGTTACAAGAGGCTTCTAACTAAGGCGACCAAAATGTCCATTGTCTCATAGCCCTTCTAAACACAAGTAGGGTCTTCAACTTCGTTTTCCTTTTGCCTGCAAGCTGTGTTCTTTTGTTTTCCTGACTGCTAGAACAATGCCTCTTTGCAGTTCAGCTCTCCTGAGCCCTCCCTGCTCTTACTAAGGTGAGGACGGGCATTGTATCAGGGAAAGGGGAAAGCTGCTAAAGTAAAGCAATAGAAACAGGATTAAAATGAGACAATACAGAAAGGACTGAGATAAGCTTGAGATTTTGAAGTTGATAACAAGATGGAGGTTTTGTTGTTGTTGTTTGACTGCTTTTGGTTGTGTGTGATATCTTTTGTTGTCAGAATACTGACAGGGAAAGGAAAAGGCTCCTTAGAGCAAAATACTGACTTGTCTTCATCATGAAGGGGATTGCATGTCTCGATAACAGGCCCAGGATATTTGGTCACCTTATTTATAAGACTAATGATTGCTCTGTTGTTTTCTGTAAATATTCTGTCAGTATTGTGCAGTGAATTATATTTCCAAGTCATCACAATGCAAAATACCACCCAATGTTCTGTGTAAGCCCTGTGTCAATTGCTTTATGTGGAGTGTGTAATTTTACAAAAAGATGCTAATTGTAACAGCTTCTTTCTTTCTACGGGTTTCAGTGATGTGTTGGATGAAACATATTGCACAGCATACAGATGCCTGATAAAATGCAAGTAATGGAAGCAAACTGCATGTCCATTCAAATTCAGTTTAATTTCAGGTATTGTTTTGTTTATCTGGTTAGTCTCCATATTTCCATGGCAACTGACAGATATTCAGAGACACTTCTGTAAATACATTAGTAATGAATCAAAAAAGAAAACATGGTTGGTAGTTTATTTGCAGGGATGGCTGCTTCATGATGACCATATTTTGCTATTTTTAACTCCTTCCTTCTCCCAACCCCCATCCTTCAAATAAAACCATCACCTCTAATCTTCAATAATCTAGTTATTGTGTATTTCAGCAACTTCAAGAGGTACGGATCCAGTAATTTAATCAATGTCGTGGAACTGCTTTTTGTATGAAAGTATAATTTGGCCTGCATAATTCTCATGTGTGTATCTGGTTATATACAATTTTCTTGATTTGGTTGTATGAAGGTGGTGTAAAAACTGAAATTGGGCCTGCAAGCCTTTACCTACCACCTTTCTGGGGTGTCTGCTATAGGACTTTTGCTATGAACTTTCCGTTACATGAAATGGCACACAAAACTTGTCAAAATCGGTGTTAATAGAATGAAAATAAATCAATTGCTACAAGATTTTAAAATAAAGATAACAACTCTCATTACAGTATTGTTTTTTCCTAGTAACAGGAGAACTTGCTGAAGCATCTTAATTAAAACTCTGTGTGTGTGTCAAGGGAAGTCTTCTACTGGATGCAGCTCAATATGAATGTGATACAGTCTCAGTCAGATGGTGAAGCTGCTACTTCATGAAGTTCTGCAACCAGCAAGTACAGAGATAGTAAAGAATTTTCCATACCCTTCTTGTTTTGTTCCCCCATACTTCAAGCAGGGAGCAGAATTCTCTTAAGCTGAAAAAGTATGTATAAATCCACTAAATTGACTTGCAGTAACAGAAAGGTCTCTTCACATTCCTATGCAGCCTTTAGGAATTCCTGCCAGAGTAGAGTAATTCTGGAAGTGACTTTTAAACTCTTACATTTCACCTGTGGCATCTGACATCTTTTTTTTGAAGGCAGATCTTTACATAGGAAACTTACATATGTATAATCTGGTAAGGTTACCTTAACCACAGAGAATTGCTGGGTTAACTTTTGGCACAAGGGAAATTATGGTTTGCTTGGAGACTGTTTTACCAGGAAGTGATGCCCAGCCCCAGTGTGGTAACCTACTTCTTATCAAGTATATTTTTGATGACCTATGATGTATTTACTAAAATGTGTTTTCCTAGCTCTACCACTTCACTTTTGCTTGACAGCTCCAGTCTAGGGAAGTGAGAAGCTGTAGTTTTAACTATGTGGCATGTCTCAGTGCTGGAGAATCTTTAGAGATGATTAGCTTAAACTTCCAATCAGGCACCAGAGGAAACTAGATGATGGGAGAGTGGTCACATGCCTATGATGCCTGGCATAGAGTGATCTGGTTGCCATATATATACATACATATACAAGGTCATGCATTTTCCCAAGCACTGATACCAAAGAGACCCCAGTTCAGCTGCCTGGAGTGGTATTTTGCGCTATTCACAACAGATCTGGGGTAAACCACCATTGCTCTGTGTTAATACAGCTTGTTCTGTCTGATAAGTTGGAAGAGCATTGCTAATTAATGGGAAGCACCTTTAGGAAGGGTTTCTTTTCTCTTTATAAGTTAACTCTCTTTGGAGTAATATTTTTCTCGTTATCAGTGTTTAGATGGAGTATGTTTCGCTATTTTCTTTTTGTCCTTTTTAATTAGCTTACAGTGAGCCAAAACTTCCCCTTTCTCCTTCCTTGACATCTGTTTGAGAGCGCTAACCACTGCCTTAAGATGTATGCACTTTAAAAAGGTCAGGTTTACAAAGTTAATGCTTTATTTGGGAATTCTTACAGCAAAGTGATCCAGTGAAGTATTCAAAAATGCAGTCCAAGGCAAGGAACTAAGTACACAGGATTCAATCATAAAAGTAATCCTAAGAAATCAGTGAGTCCTCTTCAGTCCTCCTTTACTTTCAAAGGACCAAGGGGGAGCTAGGAAGCGTTATTTGCCAGTAAACAGAGGTGGTCGTTTCTCCCTGAAGGCAGCCATCCCCTCCTGCCGGTCTCTTGTGGGAATGTTCTACATTGAAGGGAAAAAAAAGGTATGTTTTTCATTGATAAGTCTGTGTTTTTAAATACTAATTTGGCAGTAGTAGTCTAAGACTGCTTTTCTTTCAGTGATATATTAACTCCTACCTTCCATGTTTTGCAATTAGGTAAATAAGAGATTGGGCTGTAGTGTAAATCACAAGCAAAGCACGTAAGACAAAGGCCACAGACCAGAGAACTAAAGAGGTAAAACAAGTTTTACATAAGTTTAATGCTTTACCATCTTAAAATACACTGAGAGGCATAACAGTTACATTGTTCCATTAGCTGAGAAAGGTGCATGCTCTCAGAACTTGTCAAAGAGTGACTACAGGAGAAATCTGGATTTAGTTTGAAACCATTTGTAAGATTCACCCTATAGCTAACGTTGTTGAAACCAAGACTACACGATTACTTCAGACAAGAGTATTTAAGGAAGGACTGTGGTCTCAGGCAAGCGGAGAGAGGCAGCTATGCATGACACAACAATTAATATTCCAAAATAGAGATCTAGAACTGCAGTCAAGTATGTTCTCAAAGTTTTAGATGTAGCTGTTAGTGCTCCCTTACAGAGAGGAAAATAGAAGAGGATGAAGTGAATAGCTGGCTTTAGGAAATGCACATTTGTTCCTTTCAGGAATGCATTATGAAGGTAACCAACCTACCTGGGCATAACACATCCCCTCAATAGCCATCCCTGATGCAATGTCAACCTGGGGATGGTAGGGAAGGAGTGAGTTATGGCTGAAGCATCACCCTAAAACACTTCATAACCCTCAAATCAATAACTTCCTTTCCTAGGGAGGGACCTTCACTCCTGCATTAGAACAACAGTGTTAACATCTGTCTAAAAGGAAAATTCTGCCACAGTAATTTTGTTTTAAAGAAAAAAATCTTTAAACCCCTGAGAAGGTTTTAAATGTCTTATCTAAAGATGGATTATAACTCATCTGTCCTAAACATTTTCAGCATAGCTATTTTTTAAGAGCTGCCTGTCTGCTTCACTCACCTCAGTATTTAATAGAAAAATAAGTTACCTCCATTCCTCTGTTTATTGCCAGTTTTCCCATTTTCACAGCAAATGGAGCCTTTATTAAAAACAAGACAAAATCCAATCAACTAAACCAAACCGCAACAAACAGTTAAAAATAAAGCTGCATCAGTTCATAATAGTATAGCTGCTGCATTGTTTTCCTAGCGCCAAAAGACCTTTTTGCATATAAAAGTTTGAAGTAAGTTGGTAAGTATTTTTAAGAACCAATTTGATGTTATCTGAAGTTAACAGATGTACACGGTGCAAGGTGTTGGTGTGGTCTGCATATCACCATTGGGAGGTAAAACTGTCCTATGAGTAAGCAGCTGGATGTTAATGCTTATTCCTACAGAAGGTGCATTCACAAAAAGGACAGAGTTAGGAGACCTGCAGGAACCATGACTCTCATATTTCACAGGACTGGATTTCAACTGTTTGCTCTCTCTCAAGGGAAACAGAACTGCCTTTACACTGATCACAGGTACAATGCACTGACCTGAGGAAGGATTTCTTTAGCCAAAGTCAATGCTCTCTGGTAAGCTGCATCTCCTTCGTTGTTTTGTGGCACACTGTGATTTACTAATCCAATTGAGGCAGCTTCTTGTCCATCAATCTGTCTACCAGTGAAAATTAGTTCCTTTGCAAGACCTATTCCAACACATCTGGGCAGGCGCTGGGTTCCACCTTACAACAAGAGCAAAGCCACCACTGTCCATTTCTGAGAAGTACCCCAAAACAACAGTATTTTGTCTTCTTACATAACAAGGTTTGTATTTCTTTAAGAACTGCTAGCTGAATATGTCACCATTTTGCAAGGCATCTGAAAGGCTTGAGCATCTCTGAGTATTGTGATCAACAGGAAAAAGTAAATGGACTTTCCTAAATCCATAGCAAGTCCAAGACAGGGCTTGGAACAGAACTTTTTGTTCACAGATCCTTTGGGTCATTGTAAGATGCTGCTTCTAATTTACAGTTGAAACATTTCAAGTGCTCTAATGGTAAGATATTTACTATGTGGCTGAGAAAGTAAGAGACTGATGACTTGATGAAGTTACCTGCTCCAGGAAGAAGCCCCCTTGTGGTCTCAATAAGGCCCATTTTAGCTGAGGAAGCTGTTAAAAAAATAAATACAGGGTTTAGGTACTTCTTGATCTTTGTAACTGCAAATTTTCCATAATAAACTGATTAATGAAACTACAAACTGCTACTATTTCTCCAGGAAGCTGGAAAGTCTGAATACTACAGTGTTCATCAACAGCCATCTCGAGTCAGCTGAGGGATGTGTAGTATGGGCTACTTACCCCTAATGTAACAATTTTGCCTAGAAAAATTAACCTTGGGTCCATTCTAGATGAAACTTGGAAGAGGGAAGAATAGAAACAAAAGAACAAGTCTTCCACTCCAGGCTGATTTAAGTAGGGAAGGTTAGATCTAGCCAGAGTTCTGATGCAATATTACATAATAACTACTTAATTCTACCAAGAAATAGTTCTCCGAAGTTATCTTAATCTTGTCTAAAACTAGGCTTTACTTTTTTAAGCAAGGACATGGCTTTCCCATTAATAACTAAATGTCACAGTTTTGGGACAAACATCTGAACTGTGCAAGTTCCTCTCTCTGGATTCCATCACCAGTCAGCTATCACTTGTACAAGTTCTCTTTAAAATAGTCACCAAGTACAAGAAGATTCCTATATTAAGCAACATACAAACCTGCTACTCGAAGGTCACAAGCTAACGCCAGTTCTAGTCCACCACCCAGTGCATAGCCATCTATTGCAGCAATTGTGGGTACAGGCAGGGCCGCTACAGAAGAAAACACAGATTATACAGTTTGTTCCAGAAGTTCTGTTCCACCCACATCTGGAATTTCAGTGCTTAAATTCTAAAGCTTTTAGTAGCTCTCAAATTCTGAATGGCTCAAGAATTCATATTCTGCCACAAGATTTCTGACTGTCTCTGAATGGTAGGAACTCTTTCTGTACTTCTCCCTTTGTAAGAAGAATGCAAAACACTCTTCTTGCATGTGAAGAAGCATGCAGATACAAATAACTGCAGCACAAAACAGGAAGAATTGTCTCCTTGCAAATGCATGATGTGAATATCCAGCTGTTGCAGTTAAATAAAGACATCAATCCTAATAACTGTTACAAGGATTAGCCTTTCAGCTGCTCTCCTTAGGCGAGGCTCTTGGACTTGGTAAACACTGTTATCACCTTATAACTGAGGAGCCATGGAGATTAGCTGCTTGATAAGATACCTTCTAAAATACTTTGGGAGCTGGAAGCAGACCTCAGCGGTGCTACTTTTATGCTGTAACTATCCCCTGCACCCCCAACTGCTTCTCTGGTCTGAGAGACAGGGTCCTTCTCTCTACATTGTTGCCTGTTTTTTAATCAATGCAATTCTTATTTTAGCCACATTTCACTTTGGTGTTCCTCCCTACTGAGAGCAGAGTAAGTCAGAAATAGGGGAAGAAAATTAATTGCAGAAGTGCATACTTCTTTCAGGGAGGGAAAAAAAGAGGCTGTGAGGAGGGCTACAGGTACAAAACCTCTGGCATTTAACAAATCCAGGTAGCAAATCCATCCAGAGTTCCAAATCCATGTTCTCAGGTCATTGCCATATGATGAGCACTTCTGAGTAGGTACTGAAACTGAGACAACAGAGCTCATTTCATCTAGCACTGTCTCCCAAGAAATGCAGAGAACTGCATATAGTATCCTTTGTTGTAGTAGGTACTATATGCATGTGTGTGTGCTACTCTTCATCATGGATAAGGCGTCCTGTGTTTGGAGTGATACCAGGATAGTTGGTATTTAATTCTAGAATGATCTTTGTTTCTAGCATAAGCTGGAGTGATTTAGGAGGCTGCTCCTAAATGGGTAACTTGCTGGGCCTAGCATGCTTCCCTTTCTGCAGCATTCCTCAATGTCTCGGTATAGGCAGTCTAGGACAAATATCCTAGGATAGTTATTTACCTATTTCATCCATGAGAGTCCTCAGCCTTTTAACAAAGTGCCCAACTTCTGTGTCATCCATCTGCGCACGTTCCTTTAAGTCTGCACCTAAATAGAGGATTAAAAGATTAGAATCCAGGATGAGGGAAGAAACATCTGAACTGTGTTCCCTCCTGTCTCCTTGGGGCACAGACTATTTCAGAAGTCACAATACAGTGTTCTGGTTCAGTAATGTCAGTGGAGGTTGGATTGGGGCCATTTGGGCTGGAGCAGTGGCTAGGCTGCTCTTCTGTGCCCTTTGAACAGACTTCAAAGAGCATGAATCACTGTATGTAACAATGATAATCCATAAAACTGGAAACCAAGGACTCCCAATACCAGAGGCACCCGTGCTTGAAGACTGTTATAAATGAAAACCAAGTAGTAGCACTACCTGTGCAGCTCACTCCATCCCATCTTCAACACCAAAGCAAGCCAAGAGGCAGAAAGAGAGAACAATGTGTTTGTTATTTGCTACACAAAAGCCAGCCCGTTCTTCTGTCATGCATTTCCCACTGCTTTCCTGCACGATCTGATCTGCACACAGCCCTACGAGGCATCAACATTTGTAAGCTTGCAGAACCTCTGTCACTTACCAGCGCAAAAGACACCTTTCACCTCGCTCTTGAACACCACCACACGAACCTTCTCATCAAAGCGGAGCTGTTCCAGAGCACTGAACAGCTGGGAGAGAGGGAGTACAAACAAGAGAAGAAAAACTTTTAAGCATCTGAATCTGTACACCTGAATTATGGCAAGCTCCTGATCTATGATCAAAATTCTTTTTCTCCCCCTGCAGGGGCCAGGAATTGCCTGGAAATCATGTATGTGGAGCCAGGAGAATCCTTCCACAACACCTTCAGAATAAGATGTTTCTATATCTCTTTCTTCCATTCAGAGATTTCCTGTACCTTAAACTCCCCTGTAATTATGTAAGACACTAACTTGAGTTAGCTAACTAAAGTAACTCCAGTTATTAGTTAACAGTGCATGGTACGTTGGTAGTGCAGTATCAACATGCCATGACCTCTTTTCTTCAGGCTAACCTACCCCAAGGCAGTCTTCCACTCTTCAGCAAAAGATCAAGTTTTTGTTTCAGATTTCCCACTACTATTCTTACTGCAGTTAGTTACTGATCATGATTCCAAACACGTTCACAGGCCAGGCCCATACTCACTTCGTTTACAAATACTTTTCCCAATGAATTTCTTGCGTGGGGTCGGTTCATTAGGATTTCAGCAATACCTAAGTAATAGGAGACAATTTCAGTTATACTTCATATAAGTTCTCTGACACAGTAATTCAGCTGGAAGCAATATCTGCATGTGCTGTATCTTCTCTTTCCTGAAAATGCATATAAAGTTTATTCTAAAACAATTAGTTATTTAAAAGTGGAGGTGGTAGACCATGTCTATGGAACCCAGTTATGCAGGACAGCTGGGAAATTCCGAAGCACTGTGAATAATATAAATAAATAACCAGTCTTTTAAAAAGAAAGTGACATCCAAGTATGTATGTCTTAGAATCATGGCAGGGACAGCAAAAAAAACAACCCAAACCCAAATGATCCATAGAATCATAGAATAGTTAGGGTTGGAAAGGACCTTAAGATCATGTAGTTCCAACCCCCCTGCTGTGGCCAGGGATACCTCACACTAAGCCGTGCCATCCAGGGCTCTATCCAACCTGTTCTTGAACACCACCAGGTATTTCTGCCAGGTTTCGGTTTCAAATGCCACTTAATTCAGGTTTTCTTGTCCAGCCTTCAGGTGCTGAGGCGCTGGCACAGGGTGCCCAGAGAAGCTGTGGCTGCCCCATCCCTGGCAGTGTTCAGGGCCAGGTTGGATGGGGTTTGGAGCAACCTGCTCTAGTGGAAGGTGTCCTCACCCATGTCAGGGGGTTGGAACTGGATGAGCTTTAAGACCTCTTCCAACCCAAACCAGTTTGGGATTCTATGATTAATTACAAGAATCATCCTCCTGGGATTGCTGTTTGAATGTGTGCCGCACAAACTGGTCACCCTCACTTCATCATTCAGAACCATTTTGAAACTGCAGCTCCATTTAATTTAAAGTTACCAAGCTCATCAGTGAAAGGACTTCACTCAAAGTTCAGAGGTCCAAGCAGAAAACTAAGACCACAACATCCACCTACTTCTCCCTCGCACTTGTGTTTTGTAAATCATTATCCAACGTTTTCTGTACGCTTTGGCTGTTTCCTTGTCTGGACTTCTGCTCACTTCCCAGGCCTTAACATTGGCAGATGCTCTTGCTGCTGTTTCAGGTGCACAGATGCTCCTCACATCTGTCACACTTGCTCCTTCTGCCCTGCTGGGAGGTCTGTGTTTACTTCTCTGCCTGTGCCAGTGGCCAGTGAACAAGAGACATGTCACGTAGGAGCAGACACAGGTAACAGGCACCCGCAAGCAATGGAAACACCATTCCAGTAACTACGTTCATGTATATGCAAAACTACCAGGAAGTGTTTACGAGCTCTTGCAGAAGTTGCCCTTATCATAAAGTAATTCCAGTGTACCAAAACTCAGATTGCTGCTTAGTGTCCCATGCAGGGATGTGCCCTAGTCCTTCCCTACCTTTAGCACTGTGCATCACTGAGATCACAAAAAGCTAAGGTATACAAGAAATTCTGGGTTGTATCAGTATCTCCTGCATACGTAACTTTTTAAAATCGATGTAGTTATTTATTTGGCAGCTGCGCCCTTGAAAAAAAGGCATCGAAGCACAACCTAAAACAAAGACACCACAAGCACCCTGCCTGCTATGGACCCTGCTGGGCTACGAGGGGACAGCTCGAGTGCGGCCAGGTCCCGCCGCAGGGGCTGGGGACACGCGGTGCCACCAGCGCCGGGCCTGGAGCTGGTGTGTTTGGACCAGGCCGCCCACCGACGCTCTCCGCCCGCCCGCAGCACCACGGCCCCGGCCTTGCCCCACTCGG